>OOFC01010184.1:36194-47552 GCA_900323345.1 Pseudochromis fuscus
CGCACTTGTCAGCTTCAGTCGCTACAATGTCACTGAAAGCAATCGAGTGACTTTATCGTTTCGGTTCAGGAAAAAAACAAAACAAATGAGAGACGTCTGTGTTAAACCAGCCTTTTATGGTTATTAGTCACGAGAAGTGAAGCAGTTGTTTCAGGCGTGCAGTGAGTCACTCGTTTAGATATTTTTCACGTCACACAGATGACCTTAGTTTGCTGGTTTGCAGTGCTGACACCTGAGCTGTGTAAAATGCAGACCTGTTTGTGTGCCTGAAGGCAAATAGAGACGCTCATCTGGTCAACAGAGTCTCTCCCTCTCTCTTAGTCCCTCTCTTCCATATGTTCTTGCAGTCTCCGGGGTATTATGGACCACGGAGCAGATTGTTGGCTGCTTCATAGGGGGAAACAGTGAGACAGCTGGGCACCCATCACACGGCCAAACAGATGTTCAGGTGACTTGGAGAGGAAGTGAATGGAGAAGAGAAATGGTGGGGGGGTGGGAGGCGACGGGGAAGAAAGGGGAGCAGAGAGTTGATGGAGGCAGAAAAAAATGAATTAATACATCGATGCAGGAACTCGCAGACTTCATTAGCAATCCCCTGTCAGCCTCCGAGGTGGGCCAAATGCTTTCCACTCTCTTTAGGCCGCAGGAGTCTGTTTTGTCTCCCGTATTGATTCACCCACCAGTCTATCTGCTGTAGGTCTAATGCCTTTGATCTCTCGATTATCTTTGCCTAAATGTGGACGAGATGGCTAAGCAGCTCAAGGATTCACTGCTTTAATTCTGACGCACCTTAGGGAACATTGAGAAGTTGGAAATGAATCCAACCCTGCAACCAAATAATGAAACTTTTTTTTTTTTTTTTGCTCCAAATGGAAATCCACAAACACTTTCCACAGATTGTGTGGCTCAGGGCTGAGCTTGATCCAGTCGTAGGCTCCACTCTGACACAAATCTGCATAGCGGCTGATGTAATGACAAAAATTGGTGGTGAGCTTTTCCCACTCCTACCGATGGCCTTTCTTCTACACTGCATTTGTCAAATTAGAGGAAGGTTCTTCGATCCCACCTCCGCCCCCTGTTCTTTTTCTTTCTTGTGCCAACCTTTGTTCTTTGGTTGCAGGTCTCATATATAATACATGAGGATTGGAAGACTTATCCGATTCTGGCCATACTGGCTGTTATTCCCTGGAAAGGGGCTATATTTAAGAGCTGGATAGGTCATAGATGGCGCCAAGGGAGCCCCTGACTTCTCCCCAAAAGGTGGTGATGACTGAATACCATTAAAATCCTGAAATAGAAGTCGACACAGTTACATTGAAGCAGCAGCAAGGTAGCTGTAAAGGAATTACAGCAGATTTGGCGCTTTAATAGAGGTAGTTTGGATCTGGTTGTGTCAAAAACATGTCTTGTTTGTGACAACGCTGAGCTCCCTAGTGTCTAGTTAGACTATGTTTGTACATCACAGAATTGAATTTTACCCTTTTTTTATGTCTCTGTTGCTTCTACAACAAATTCTAATTCCTGCTGTTTTTTTATTTCTGTTTTGTTATCACAGCTGGCACCACCTACATCTTTGGCAAAGGAGGAGGCCTGATCACATACACGTGGCCCAATAACGAGAGGCCAAGCACACGCACAGACCGGCTGGCAGTGGGCTTCAGCACAACCATCAAAGACGGCATCCTCGTCCGGATCGACAGCGCCCCACGTCTGGGCGACTACATCATGCTCCACATCGTATGTACTGCTTTTATCCTCTTCCACTCGTATGTTTCATGCAGCCAAGGTGATGACCACAAATGAACCGCTGAGTCATCCGTCTCCTTGTGGAAATCTTCAGGCCAAATTCAGCTCATGATGCTTAAACTAATTTATACAAACAGTCCAGACTCCTAACCAAAAAAAAAAAGCAGTTATCTCCCTCCTCTGCTCGAAGTCTTTGCTCACCACCCTCTTCCAGAATAACCCTACTTCTCAAACCACATTCAGACTAACTCACAGCATGAATAATGAATGCAGCTCTCCATACATATGCAGTGTGTTCCCACATGTTGGAGAAACATGATAGAAAATGGGATGGGGGGGTGAGTTGCAATTCTCGGCCAGTCGACTGTGCATCCATGCAGCATCTTAATAATTTGACACTGCGACCTTGTGTTTGACTCGTTTACATAAGCATTAAGTATTTACATAATCATCAACAGCAGCCAGATGAATGCAGGGCATCAAATCACTGCGGTGGAGGTACGTAGAGGTGATTTTTTTTTTTTTTTTGGGGACAGAAGAGTTGTTACTGCTGATGCCATGCAAAAAAAAAAAAAAAAAGAGAGAGTGATGATGAGGAGGAGCTACAGTTGCTAAAGCAGATTGAAAGTCTTTTTCTTCTTAAAGAGCTCCCCTCATCTCCTGAGTGCTGGCCATGTGGTGCAGAAAAGCAGCCATCTGCTCTGCAAAGATGAGGGCCAACTACAAGCAGTTTTGAGCTGCTTTTACAGTATGGTGAGATAGAAATGTATGCATGTGTGTTTGCGTGTGGGAGACTGTGGAGTGGCATGGATAGAGGGGGGAAAAAATGATAGAGATGTGCAGTAAGTTGTGAGGGTGATGTGGGAATCGCCTCCCTGCGTGTTTCTGACCGACTGAGTAATTGCAGAAACCTCTAAAGGAAGGAGAAGGAATGCATTTTTAATTCTGCTTTTTAGATATCACAGCATAGCTAGCCAAGCAGGGTATCTCCTGTAATTTGGCTGCGAGTCGTCGGGCGGTGAATGTCTTCATTCCTCCGGTCTCCTGCGCTAATGAATTTATTAATAGAAAAAAGCAACTGGAGACTTTGCCAATTCATTCAGAGAAGCAGCATGTTCCCAACGTGGTGTTGTTTGATTTTGTTGCGTGGGTAACGTTACAACAAGCTAATACTTCAAATGATTTATTGACAGCCAAGGGTGTGCAAACATTGTGGGTTTCATTTAATATTAACAATGATTATAGCCTCAAACTGTTAAAAAAAACTATTTAAAAAAACATGACACTGTAAGCACTGGGTTTATTGTACAGTCATAGTTTTATCAAATTGTACTTTGTTGCTACAGGTGAACTGAACGGTAAATAATTCATTAGACCTTGAGTGAATATTTAGCCGTGAGTTTGGTGGATTTAGTTACTTCTTGAGAAAAACAAACTTGTGGCTGAACTTACTTAAAATGTTTTGTTGTTATTTTATAGTTGTAGTAATACTAGAAGGAAATAAAGTAATAATACAGCCTCATAAACCTAAGGTAGAAATAACTAGAGAGCACACACCTCCGCAAAGGTGTAATCCAGCTGGACTGATGCTGTGGACTGAACATTGTTGCCCTCTTGTGGTGAAAGAGCAACACTGTCTTGTTCAAGCATTCAACCAGTGGAACAAATTTCATTTTATTTTTCACACTAGACTCCATGATCCGGCCCAAAATATGATCATTTGCTTCTTGAGTAATAAACTATCTCAAAATTATCAAGATAAGTGCAGCACTTTTACCGTAATGTTTTTAACAGACAGACAAAAGCAAGCAAAATCATAAAGTCCTTGATGCAGGTAAAACTCTAATGACAGACATCAGGTCCTTTACATTTGGTAATGACTCCAGAGGAAAAGGTTAAAGGCATTACGCCTGTCAATTCTGGATATATGTCTGACCAAAGGTCTTATCAGGCCCAGGGCCATTACCTTAGCCTTTAAAATTATTAGGTCACTACCTGAGAATCAGCACACTAAAGTCTGGATTGGCACGATTTAACATCTTTAATAGCTCAATATATGACATGGTAGAGTCAACAAAAAGGACAATGACTTCTGCAGTTTTATACTTTAATTATGTACAGTCCATTTTTAATCAAACTTCACTGAGCTCATGTCTTGTACTGACCTTGACTTTGACTTCAGCATCGTCTGCTTGCAGCGTACCAAAAAAAAAGCAAACATGGCATTTCCTTAAACGTGCCGAGCCCAGAGCACAGAGAAAAGCAGACATTTGGAGGCGAGACCTAATCACAGACTCCCTCCTTAGTCTTCCTCTCTCTTCTGCTTTCTTCATTATCTCCTCGCCGTGATTAGCTTACGGCTTGTTTGGCAATCATGAATTAAAATGCTGATTGTAGTGTTTACATTTTAACTGCTAAGAACAACTGCATGCTTGGTTTGAAATCTGAGGGGCAATTTGGGGTAATTTGCGGAGGTGAGCGCGACATTTCGCCATTGCTGGTATCTCATTTACAAGTTCATTAGATTTGAATGCAGAGGGTAGAAGCAGACGAGCGTCCCTGTCAGCTTAGTGTTGCAAATATAGTTTAAAAAAATAACCTCAAACTAAAGCTGAGATAAAAACCTAAAGCTGTCAAATCAAATATATTTGTATCACAGGTGACTTTTTAGTGTAAGATGAGTCAAGAGGGGTGCTTGTGGTAATACTGCAGTGATTAGTAGTAATGTGTGTGTACGTGAAGAGAGAAGACGCTGAAGTCTGTGTGAGTGTGTGTGAGTGTGTGTAAGCTTAAATCCATGACAGAAGAAGTCTAAGCCGAGGGCTAGACGTGCTGGTCGTGAGTCACACAGTCTCTCACTAGGGACTGCACATGACTGCAGGTGAAGATTACCCAAGATGTAACAAATACAAACACACATACTCACACAAAGACTGAAATTCTTCTGAATCCCATCTGTGCTGCATTATTTAGGTGATTTTTTTTATTTTTTTGTGGTTGTTGTAGCTTCCACAAACAGACAAGACAATTATCAACACAAACCAAATTAAACTGCTCACATCTCTGACAAAACCTTATTACAGTGATGAATTCACAGGTGATGATACATTTTTCAGAAGATGTGTCAAAGAAACAGTGGTAAAGATTATTTTACATATTAGTGATCAATAATAGGAGATCAGTACTCACACAAAGTCCACCATGAACCTAAGACAGAACTGAAAGGCAACTTTGAAGAAATGATAAAAGACTAAAGCTCGTCCACCTTCACAGATCTAATCTTGTGTTAAAAAAAAATCACAAAATAAAAAACCCAGAGACCTCTGCAAAGACATAGTCCCTCTGTAGTGATACCATAAAGTGAACACTGTTGCCTTATTGTCATAAATTAGCGACACAATCTCCATTCACCCCTTCTGAGAGGAGTCTTTTTACTGATCTTGCCCAAAATCTATCTGTTTGTTCCTCAAGTGAAACCATATCTCTAAGATTCATTTCGAGATCAGCACTTTTTTCCATGATGTTTCGAACATGCAGATAAACAAACAAACCACTGTGGCAGCAAACACACCCTCCTTGGCAGAGATAATGAAGGGTAGATGGTATGGATACAGCCAGTATAGACATTTGCACAAACACCATGTTCTTCAAAGCTGTGCTCTGTTATGTAAGAATGAGAATTGTCTTCAGAAAAAATAAGAGGTAAGAAGAGAGAAGTTGAGGCCAGGTTTGATTACAGAATGCTACAGTTGTATTGTACTCAGGCAGTACAAAGATCCTCTTCTTTTTTCTTCTGCGTTGTTGAAATACTGGAGAGTGCGAGGTGAGCGAGTTGAAGCTGGGGTCATCACAGCTCCACTGAGCTCGGATAAGTTTCATGTGTGGAAGCTCTTTTGGTTTCCAATTAAGAGAGAAAATCACAGCAAGGCACCTGACAAGATAAAGACTCTGCTGCAACACATCCCTGTACCAGGTAACTGAACAATGTGCTACACTCAGTGCAAAGTCATTACCATGAAAACTCCAGTTTAAATGTGACATTTAAGATTTGATTGTAAATTCAGAGCTGTTAAAACGAAGCTGCTTCTGTTTGAACTATCAACTTTTCTTTTTTTTTAATGTCTAGTTTATTACTTGTTTGTTTGCTTTTAACATTTCAAGTTTAAGAGGGATTATTTAATTTGAAGTGATGTTAGAAAGGTCTTAAAAAGCTTCACTTGAAAGTCGCATTAGCTGTGACATTTTTATGCTTCGTACTCGTTCAACCTCAAAATAAAAGCTGGTGTTTTGATGAGGATGTGCTTCATAAAACTTTTCCAAATGAATGCACAGATGTTCTAGCTGTGCATATTTTTTTTTTTAATCAGATCTCATACATCACATGTGAAAAAAAATACATATATTCACACTTTCACCTCCATCCCTCACTTCCCTCTTTTCCCAAAGCATACATTGACGAGCAGTGGGCCTGGTGTTTTGTGATGAAGCAGTGGGACGTGGATTTCCATTACCCACTTGAGTTTTCCCCCTCATGCTAATTCACTGGGAGAAAAGGTGCGGCTGCTCGATAATTGAAAACCCCGGTGCAAACACTCAGACACAAGATGTGGAATGAGATGAGTGGCTAAACGCTGTATTACACGGAGCATGCTGTATCTATTTTTTCACATTATATGCATACATGCACCAAACTATGTATATTTTAATGAATTAATGCAGGAGAACAAGATGCATTATTCAGTTCCCCACTCACTCCTGTCTTTCCCTCATCCATTTAGGTCATTTTCTGTCTCTATATGTTTATGTCGAACAGTGTCGGTTCCCCCCATCCGCCTCCCTCTTCCCCTCTCTTTCTGACAGACGTAATATAAGATGTTTGATGTGTACCTGTGTGCATCGGCGCGTATGTGGCCAGCGATGTATTGCTTCTATCAAGTTACCCTAGCTCGGCAGGGAAAGATAGATATTATCACAGTTATGGCTCATGGCCTCTGATAACATTACAGCTTCTTATTTGACTTTGTATTTTCTTACCTCCCACATTTGATTCCCCCCACGGAAATAAAGGACGAGGAAAATACACCCTGCAGCTGTTTTCACAACTAGTCGCTTGCAGTACACGCAGTCAGCATTATTTTAACTTTGTTGGTAAATAAGTATTTTTATGAGGCTGAACAGCACAGTCATTTTCATCTCCACTGCTTTATTATTCATTCCAGGTGATACCAACAGATTGTATGATTCCAGCTTATGACTGTTTGTGCCTAAACCAACAACAGAAACATTATCATTGCAAGGATGTTATTATTTGCTCTTACACAGGTTGTTTCCCATGAGGTCAGTGCATAACACCAGATTATTAACATTGTACCTTCCCCTGGGGTGACACTGTTGACATAATGACTGTTCACAGCTGGTTGAGCTTAACTGACATGAAAGCTACCAGATGGTGAGTGGACATGTGAGTGTTTGCACTTACATTGGAAACCATGAACCTCATAAGATGTCATTTCTGTTTGTCTTCATTAGGTTATGGTTGATCGGTGAGTGGTTTAGGATTCAGACAGGTTTGATATTAAAGACAATAAAGAACCAGCCTGACAGTTTAGTGAATCATTATTTCTCCATCAAGGAGAGTATGTTGTCATTAATGAGCAGAAACATGATTTTTTTTTTTTTTTCATGGATAGTGTGTAAACCATGAAACAAATTGAACAGTGTTGCCCTCTTTTGGTGTGATAACATTAGTACAGCTGGATTATGCCTTTGCAGAGGTTTGTGGGGCAGAGTTAAGGATACTACCTCAGCAGCATAGTTGGTGGTGACCATGTGCACTCAGGTTTTTTATATTTACCTTGGGTTTATTGAGCTTTCTTATGACTTTCTGACTGATCAAAAGATTACAAGAACAAAAAACATCTTTATCTCTAAGAAAAGGTGGGTAATTTAAAAGTCTCTAACTTTATCATATCTTCATGAATTCTGTTGAAAATCTACACACATGCAGGATGGTGATGTCTACAATCTGAGATTAGTTCACACAGTAACCACAACAGATACATGTACATGGATTATTCCTAGGGTTGGGTACCACAATTCGGTTCCAAGTAGGAACCAAAATAAATTTAGTGAGTACCCATAAAGAAATTATAATCTCGGTTCCGCCTATCGGTTCCTAGATGCTCTCATTTTACACAACGGCTGCATACGGACTTTAGATATCTGCCAGGACCTGCCTGTTACGTAGCTAACACGTGACGCCGTATGACAACAGGAAATGGAGCGGGGAAAGCGGTTAAAACTGTGGCTTTATTTCAGTAGAGAGAGCAGCAAATGTGGAAAATGCAACACGTGTGGGAAACTAATACGTTAAATATACATTTTTCTTCCTGTTTTTTGTTTTTGGAATCAAAATAAGGGATCGTTAGGAATCGGGATCGATGAGCAGAACCGAAATGGGAATCAGATTCATAAAAATCCTAACGATACTCATCCCTATGCCTGAAAATTAGATGTTGATGCATCACTCTTATTCACAACCTATGTATATTTAATTTGTTTCATGTAAACTCCCATTATGTACAAGGTGGTGACAGCTTCTCTTATGCACAGTACTTGTAGTTTTGATGCATCCTTAGCTTTTTCTCTCCCAATACAGATGATGTTACCACTGCTCCCCTTTTATCTTCATCTCTAATAAATTTAAAAAATCCTAACTTCATCTTATCTTAATGAATTCTTCTCATCTTTAGTTGTTTTAGCAACACCTCTGCTTGTATTAAAAATGTGCAACTATAATACTCTGTTTAAAGTCAGTTATTCAACATTTTTCTCAAGTCAAATACAAAAGTATTAACGTCAGAATATGCTTGAAGTACTGAAATGTACCCAGCCAAGAAATAATTTATACTCATTAATAAACTTCAGACAAAGTGCAGTCAACACAACAATCCTAAATCAATATTATGGGATTATAATTATTCATGCATTAAAGTGTAGATCATTTAATGTTGCAGCTGTTGAAGATGGAGCTATTTTTAATTACCTTACACACTGCTGGGTGGCTTATAAATTGTCATCTGGGAATCAATAAAATCTGTTCTTAACTTATCCTTTAATAAGATATCATAATTTATTTGTTGATTGTATTTTTTATTAAGAATTAGAGTCTGCATGGAATAATATAAGCTATTAAATATATGTAGTGCAGAAAGAAGTGAAATTCTTGCCTTTGAGTTGTAGTGGAGGAGAAGATAGATAAGCAGTATCAAATTTAAATAGTATCCATGGGAGAGTATAATGATGCTCCCTGCACCTTTATTACAGAATAAGATAGACATGAGATATATTACACGATCCATCTATTTATACTTTTATACTTGTGCAAAATGAAACAAAAAAAAAATTTGCAATGAATTAATTACTACCAAGTGACATGCCAGTGAACCTGGGACTTACAGGGCTTCAGGGAGTCTGAGGCCTGGGGGCAATTGTCTGCTTTGGCTGGTTGGTAATCCAGCCCTGTGTGTAGTGCTTACTAATGGAAAAAACATGCATATAATATCCAGTTGTTCTTTAAAAGGAGAGTCTGACTGGAAATCTCTTTTTGATGTAACAGACCTTTGCCGGTGCCTTGATGCTGCTGTTGTAAGGATATAAAAGGATTGTTCATTTTTACATGTGTTCACTTCTAATTGTTGCGCATTTTGAAAATACTGTTACATTTCTCAAAGTGCTTGATCTCTGTGCTCACAAAACTGAGTGCAGTCTCACTTTCTAGCCAAAGGGTATTGTACATTTCAGACAAAAATACTTCTCTTTGTGTTGATTTAAATTTATTTGCTCCTCTGCTGAAGTGTTGTCACTGCGAGTTGACACAGAATAATCAGAGAAAGAGGTTGAGAGTGTGGTGCCTGTAGTTATTAATAATTAACAACTTCAGCAGGCACCTTCACTCCGACTGAAGACACAGAAAAAGATGCACAGACACACTTAAATGCACATTACACCGAAAACCTTTTTGCATCTTGTGTTTTCTCCTCAAACAGCACATGCATGGATACACACAAACATATGTAACACAAGCGCTCGTGCTCTTTATTTCACCCTCTCTGGCTCTCGTACACACACACACACACCTACCCACACGCTCACCTCGTTTCTCACTCTCTGCTCTGGTCATGTACATACGGGAACACACAAACACAAACACACACACATTTCCACAGGCTCCTTCAACAGATTTTCACACCACGGTACGCTGCCACTGACACTCCAAACATGATACGAGGGCTGTTCAGGGACCGTGCCTGTCAATCACCGTGTCAACCAAAGGCACTTCAGGGGGAACAGTTTATTTCGCAGACCTCCTGACACACACACACACATCATATCACCCTCCCACCCCCATCCCGGAGAGAAGCTACAAGTAATAACAGCTGAAGCCGGACAAACAGAGCTGCATTATTACAATGTACCCATGCGGTCGACGGCCTTAGCCCCGGCCTCAGCGATGTATATTTCATGGATTAGGATGAAAAATTCAATGAGAAACAACAAACAGTGTGCCTGCCTCCATCTTCTTTGCTCTCTGACAGCCAAACCCCCCTGGGGGATGCTCGTGTTTTCACAGCTTCATGCTAGGACATGAATCCCATTCTCACAGTGATGAAGAGACAGAAGGAGAAGATGAAAGAGACAGAGAGTAGAGCATCATGTACATCCAAAAGTAGAACAAATACAAGAGTCTGAATGAAAAAGAAAGAGGGGGGAAACAGAAGAAGAGGAGGACAGGAGTTGGTGGGGGAGAGAGAGATAGAGAGATGTGGGTATTTTTGAATTCAGAGCAGGATCAGAGACAAACTTGGCTCAGATAGGTCTCAGCACTCAGGCACATTGGCGGTGAATTCCAAATGATGTGTTGCCTTTCTGTCTCGCTCCCCACCGCCTCTCCACCCACTTTCTCCTTCTTATCTCTGTTTCTCTTCCTTGCTGTGCTACAGTGCCACAGTGCTATTGTTTTCACACTAAAGGCTAGTTTCAGTGCTAGCAGCCGGTCGGTCAGTCCCTTTAAAATCCAGCTGCAGTGCGTAAAGATGACGCCACTGAAGCTTCCGGCGGTTAGTTTCTTGAAACACCAGATGGTGCAACTTGGACATGTCATCGGTGATGAACCCAGGGTCATGTGGCATTACGTGTCTCATCTGGGGGAAGCCCAGCGGGACTGATCAGTACCCAGCTTGTGTCCAAGTGGCGGAGATCACCCCCTCTTTATCCACTGGGAGGTTACGCAACTGGGTTATCCTCACAAAGGTCTGGACACAATGTGATCATTACAGTAGCAGCACTGTTGTCTTTCAAACTCTACCCTGTCGCTAGACCACTTAGAGTCAAATGTCGCCCCAATCCTGGTCCTCGAGGGCCGCTATCCTGCATGTTTGAGATGTTTCCCTCTTCCAACACACCTGATTCAAATGATCAAGATCATTAGCAGGCTTCAGCAGAGCTTGATGATGAGCAGGTCGTTTGAGTCAGGTGTGTTTGAAGAGGGACACATCTAAAACATGCAGGATAGCGGCCCTCGAGGACCAGGATTGGGGACCTCTGATTTAG
>OOFC01010184.1:47572-64114 GCA_900323345.1 Pseudochromis fuscus
TGTTGCTATACCCACACTAACAGCTATTTACCTGAAAAATTTAATCAGGTGCTCATTTTTTTATTCTATATTCAGATGGGGATTTTCTGAGGCGTCTGTTTGTTTGTTCATTTCAAGTCAGATCCCAACCTCTGACTCATTGGGTGCATGGCTCCTACATCCTCCAACCCTGAGCTCACTCCTAAGTAGCTTGAGTTACCAGAAAATAGAAAAAAACTGAACAGTGTAGTAACAGTTAGCAGAGAGAAAAAGTTGGTGAAGAGCTGGTGAACATAAGTTACCTCCAGGAACTAAAAAGACAAGTATTTCCCTCAGATGTACAGTAGGAGAGTGTGCTAATCACTGGCCATATGGACTTAGTTACAGCGCCACTTCACAATAAACACGTCTTTTCATCGCTGCACTTTCTTAGATGTAGACGGATACTCTGGGAGATCAAAGCCCCTCACTTCAGTCAGCTGCATCATATTTTCCTCTATTTATCCAGACGCAATGCTATGTGTGCGCCAGCGATGAGCGGGATAGCCTGTGATGAGCACCTAATGAAAGATCAGAGGGATTTGGGATTGATTGAGGTGTATCTCCCACACAAGGCTGGGTGCCATCTCAGTCTCCAAAGACACTCCTAAATCCTCCCGCAGGGCTCGGCGTTTACCTGTTACAGCCACTTTTCTAGTCTTCAGCCGTCTCTCACCTGAGCCGCCACAGGACAAAGAGTCAGATAGAGAGACAGAGATGGAGAGAGAGGGATGGGATGGGAGGGAGGGGAGTAAAACCAAACAAAAGAAAGAGATTCACATTTTAGCAAATTGACTCCCTTTCGGATTATCGACGAGAAGGGGGGGATGATGAATTGCAAGCCTGCTCAAGTGATAAACGTCAACATTAGAAAATAAATCTAGCGGAAAGGAGGCGAGAAAAAAAAAAATCTTCTGCCTTCAGTATCAGTGACGGTGGGGCAGATTGGCTCCCTCACAAACACACACACACACACGTACATACATCCACATACACTGCGAATGTATTCATTGAGGATTAAGCGCCTGCTGGTATAAAAAAATAATAAAAAAAAGCAGCAAGTTGTTTTTTTCCTCCCCTTCTCACTGATAAAAAAAAAAAATAGGGGGATCAAATTTGAGTGCGAGGCTCCTTCACAGATGGAGTGAATGTGAAAGTGAGTACCTGTGCATTTTACCGAGTGCGAGTTTGTATTTATTTAATCCTCCCATTATTGACTCTCACCATGACAAAGCTCTATTGACAGGGAGACAGAAAAAGACTATATCTCTTTTTTAAGCAGCCGGGATCATCAGAATACCAATCTATAGGGATAAAAGATATTTCCTAGTGGATGCCTCTCATATAGAATTCTTATTTGCACTGAATCACTGAAGGTTATAGACTGTATGTCAGAGTTTTATTGATCCTCAAACGCTCTGGGCAGCCAGCGGGGCACATGGCCAAGGACATGACAGCCAAGGCTCCCATCCCCACATCTCTTGTTCTGCTCCTGCATTGCCCTCAGCCTTTTCCTCTACCTCTTTATTGTGGTGGAGGGAAAAAACACATATTTTCTATTTTTAGTGTAAGCTCCAGTTCTGCAAAGCACTCCGTCTGTGTCCCACACACACACACACACACACACACACACACAGACGCACATTTCCTTTCAGGTCAGAGCTGGCTCCAGAGAGGCCGTGGCCCTCAGTACAGTCCAGTCTGATTGGACGTCCAAAGTCGAACGGGGTTGCTGACCTTTTTATCTCATCGACATACTACGGGTCACTCTGAGATGTGTACGTGCATGCGTGGCGACTAGTTAGAGGATTTTCTGGTTGGTTCATAGTTTGTTTTTTTTGTTTTTTTTCATGGGGTCATTTCCAGGGTAGAGACCAAGGTTTAAGAGAAAGAAAAACAATACAACAAAAACTACTACTCCTGTGTTTGAAACAATAACAGCTAAATGATACATGACGCTGGCTGCGTTCTGGTGGTTATTTTCTGGTGCAGTGCTCAATTGAAATTTTTTTTGCTCTTTAAATCCATTATTTCTGCAGTGGAAATGTCTCAGAGTAAAGTCAACTTCTCTAATCCTCTGCAGAAACAGATAGATTAGGCCTTTCCACTACTTTTCTAAAAGGTAAAGACAGTTGTTATGGTGCGTATGATATGTGTCTGTAATGTCCTAGGAAGATTCTGAAATCTGAAATCATGTATTGTGATAGGCACAGTAAACTGGTTCATCATCAAACAGCACAAATGTCACGTTGGCTCATGTGTATGTCTGTAACATAATGTCCCTAAATCTCTTTATTTTGTCACTTACACAGTTTAAGGTGCAATGAAATTATTTTTGTTACAATGTAACGACGCAGCCAGAGCTTCAAACCCTAAACCTGACAGTGTGTGGACGGCCGCTCTACCAGCTGAGCCACAGCCCCCCTGCTGTGTATGTGCACTAATAGTCACTTAATACCTGATATGTATTTACTGCACTTGGATTTGGTTACATTACAATGTAAAAAAAAATGATAATGCTTCAGATTTGTTCTTATATTTACATGAAATGTCATTAACAAAATCCCCCAAAAACCTGATGTTATTTTTCTAATGTGAATAAAGTTAAAACCCTGCGGCTGTGAATACTCATTATTAAAATTCAAAACCAAAAAAAGTTGATTTTTTACATAAAGTATTATTAAAATTAAACACATTCACTATATCATAGATTCATATATAGGGTTTTTTTATTTATTAGAAGAAACTGTTTAATCCAGATCAAATACTGTAAATATATTTATATGATTTGACAAAGTTAGTGACAATTATCTGTAAAAGAATAATAATAATAGTAATAATTCATGACTGGTTGTATAATTTTTTATTTGTTTCCTACTTGACAGATGTCTTGCACAGTTATGAAGTTCTCACAACGAAAACATGAAATGATTAATGATATGATTTCATGTAAAGTTGAATTAAAGTTTACATTTAGTTTATTACTTAGCAGGTTATTTTATAGCACCAGGCAAGCACAAAAAATCTGAAGTACCACTGGAGGAAGCAGTCAGAAGGTTTTTCACAATGTAAACAACTGTCAGCTTCAAGCCAACATCGTACAGCATCATGTTTCAGGAAAAGATCCATAATGTTTAATAACCTCTTCAACTGACATGTGTCTACGAGCATTACCTGACAATCCATAATCCTGAGTTATCCGCTCACAGCTGAATGGATAACAGGTATAAATATCCACATCATGGTAAGGACGTGGGTTTACTCTGTCATATGTTACCTGCTGGCAGCAGGTAAACACACTGTCTGTTTTCATTTAGGGTATATTACATTTTTATTATCACAGGAATATTGTTCAGATGCTAAAACAACCTGCACAGGTGTCTAAAAAGATGTAAAGATTTACTAACAGCAAAACTCTCTTTACAAGTAAATACTTCTATGTCAGAACCATTTACAATCAAATTATTTTTTTCAAGAACCATCTTAAAAAATAGTTTATATATAATTCTCAACAGGTATCTTTTCACTATGTGTAGACATTGACCTCTGAGTGTGAGTCTATTGTGTTAAAGCTTCAGTGGTTTGGTGCTCGAACTAAAAGTCAAGATATCTCCTCCGCCACTTTTACAAAACCCAACTATTTTTAACCAGAAATACAAGAAAAACAACATTGTAAAGTAAAATATCCTTTAAGCTTATGGTGATGTGTGCACATATCAAGTAAAAAAGAGGGTGAAGGAGGCGAATACAGTCAGTGGAAGCTGTGTGTGCGTAAAATCACCCCACACACACACACACACACACCCCGCAGTCATGCCCCGTGGAAGATCTAAGCCTGTGGCCATGACGGCATGAGTCAGCACAAAGATGACAGATGTTAAGCACGGCTCTCTTGACCCCTCCACTCCGCCCCCCTCCTTCTGAATTTCACAAGACCTCCTTTGATTAAGTTGGTTTGAAGGCTGACGAGCACATGCTTAATTCATTCTTCCCACATTATCTTTAATTCATTCACATCTTGCTGGAACATGCCAGACTGGCCGACGCAGAGAAAGGAGAGACATACTTTGACTTCTTTGATGGTTTAACCAGCTCGTTTGCCTGGCAGATTCACTCCAAAATACAGTATTCATCACATTTTCTCTCCCCTTTCATAATAAGACACGTTGTCTTTGGTTAAAGGTTGTTCTTGTCATACATGTGATCAAATTGCTCAAGATTAAAAAAAAAAAAGAAAAGAAAAGAAATGTTGCTGTTGTGCAGTTTTGCTTTACCCAAACCTGCGCATGTGTTGGCTGTTTTCCAGCGAGCTTCTGCCTGGACAGCAATTAATGTCACTTGGAGTGAAGAGGGACCTCATGACTCATTACATATGCCTTTTGCTCGGAAAAGCCTCCAAGGGGCCTCCTCCTCTTGTGTGGCAATGCTGCCACTTGGGGGATGGCACAAGTTGGATAACACTCTAATTATAAAATTCACTATGAAGAATGGCTTCTGCAGTGCTGGCAGGGCTGAGATTAAGCCTTGTTTTGGCTTGAGTTTATTTGAGCTTCCAGTGCCTACAGTATGGATATACCGCGGGTTTTTGCTATTTGTGCAATTATTGTCTAAATGCGCTCAGTTTTTTTTGACGTTTCTTGAAGTTTTAAAGTTCCTGAATGGTTTTTTACGAGCCGAGCTATTGCAGAGGAAAGCTGTTGAGGGAAAGCTCGAGAAAGTCTGGTTAGATTTGATTAATATCCTGCCTTACAATTCACCGGCAATCGCAGAGCAAAGAAAAAGCGAGTGATATTGACAGTGACAGCCATGTATTTTTGACATTATACAAAGCATCATCTGAAGTTATTTCACTAGCTTAGCTGTCAAGTACAGCAGGAGGGAAAGATTGAAAGACATCATGTGCATTTTTATGCTATAACCTGTGTCAACAGTCTTGCTGAATGGACAAGGAGGCCCATCTGTGCCTCGCATGGCTGATTCTGGTGGCCCCCCCTCTCCACTACTGTAACCTGTTCACAGTCCTGGCTCAGTGGAGCGCACACTGACAAATAGCGGGAGGGAAGGGTAGAGAGGATGAGATAGAGGACAGAGACAGTGAAGGCAAGAGAGAGGAAATGTTGATGGGAGAGAGCAAGAGACAAGGGCTGGAGATACGGGGAGAGAGGGAAAACAGAGATAGATGGAGGTAGAGAGAGTCAGTGCAGTGTGTCTAATCTCCCTTCAGGGGCGGTGGTGTAAGGACGCCTTCTATGACAGATAAACTCGCCCGACAGCGAGCCCAAAATGACAGACACCCACTGTGCCCGACTTGGCCCAGAGTCTCCACAGCATCTGGGCAAAGGGAAGGAGCAGTAACTAGTTTTCCATCCAGCTTTTGGTGGGAAAAGGCACAAGAAGATGATGGCGGGTGGGCGGTTTTGTTAGTGGGGCACGAGGGCTGGGAGGTGAAAGGAAAAGAGTGAGTAGAGTGATGTTTGCTCTGCTGTGGCAACACAGACGGAGGAGGAAGCAGCGGGAGGTGTTGTTTTTGTGCTTTTTTTTGTCTCAATCTCCTTCTTTCACTCTGTTGAAGATTGTTTAGATCTTAAGGTAGGGCTGGCACTGGCACCTGAACTATTCCTCACCTGTTACTTTTTTTGGATTTGGATGCAGGATTACACTCATTCAAGTGCAATTTCTTTAGACTGCAGTTTGCTCAGTCAGCATTAGGGATGGAAAAATAGTCTTTGCATTTAAATGTGGCCTGTCTAACCACACAAGAAAAAAAAAACAATACATTTTTCAAATTAGTCGAAAAAGGCCTAAAGAAAAATGAGACTGTGTCGCCTCTGCAGCCCAATCCATCTGTATCTACTTGTTTTCACCTTTACAGACGTCAGTGTTCGGTGCTTCTGGAGACTTTTGAGCAGTCAAGGTGGCAGATGCTCATTATGTGAGTTTGCTTGTGTGTGTGTGTGTGTGTGTGTGTGTGTGCTGCAGTCCTGTTCGACAGCGGCGGCACAGGCCGACCTGGGACAGACCTCGAAAGTCACTGTGACATTTAAAAACAACCTCCCACTGTCTTGCAAGATAGACAATATATTTGTCACTTTCTGCAGCTCCACATTTTGTGCCCTCTGTGACCCTCGATGTAGTTATCTCTGAATGGAAAAAGATCAAGATATATATGTGCCAACACACCTATCTATATCTATATATCTCTCAAAATGCATGTGAGCGCATCCAGGATTTGGCATTGCATCATTCACACTGTTGAACTTTGCCACCCCTGAAATTTGAATCTTAAAAGGCCAACGTAATGATACAATGCATCAGCTCCTTTGACATGCTTACAACAGACGACATGCATCAGCATGCATGCAAGACTCCCGGCATGCAAGAAACCATTGGCATTATCAATCATTTGGAGCCCCTGATTAACGTTAATGGAGTTTCTCAGAATTACATTGGCATCTCCTTGCATTCCAATCACCTAGATTTCATGGCTCCTCTCTGCAGGCAGCCCTGTTAATTGTGAGAGAGGAGAGCCGCAATGAGCGCTATCTGCTGAGCCTTTGATATGCACTTATCTTTTAGCAGTTTCATATTATGGAAAAGAAAATTGCCTTTAAAACTGACTGGTGCCTTATTACTTTTGGGCCAATTAATTTTATGAAAAATAATGCCGTTTTGAAATAGTGAGGGGGAAAAAAATAATTATGGGGAATAATTGACAAGGAAGGAGTAGCACGCGGGTGGGATGTAAGTCGACGTGGAGGCAAATTTACTATTATTTTGTCGTTCATAAATAATACTTCATGATCTTTATCCGGTGTAGGGGAGAAGGGTTTGACGACAGCTTGGCCTGAAAGTGTCCAAAGCATTCAAGAAGTAGGGCACTTGCTTCAACGTTCCTTGAAGTGGGAGAGACAGACCGACCTAGATTTCCTCCTGTTTATTCAGCCATTTTAGGTGCTGGCGATTCATGTCTCCATTTCAGCGCTCCCCGTTTTCTATCTTTGTATTTCTTCCCCCTCAACATGACTGCTTTGGTTTATTGGCTGTTCAGTCCTGCTGTCTTTCTTCCTCCCCTGTGTCCTCTGTCCATATTACCTCTCCGTATCAAAACATACATAAAAGAAACTGAAAACGGTGGTGACACATTTAGACAGTTGCTGAGATGCCTCATGCTGTTTTACAGCAGGGGGCCTGATAGCTTGACTTATCTCAAAAAAACCCTCAGTGTAACCCGCCCCTAACTTCTACTTCTTACTGAGAAGAATCACCTTATCTCATGTATGCAACCACCAGTATCCATCCCCTGCTAATAAGTTAAATTACAGTATCTCCCCATCATGTATAATAAAGCCGAACAATTGGTCAGACAATTGCTGCACAAACATCTTTAATCAATCATCAGTTGCTCATCATCCTTTTATGCATTCCAGAGAGTTTGGTGCCGTTCTGGCTGATTTAACACAGCTCTAATGCACAGGATGTGGTCATGAATTAGAGATGAATAAATGCTAAGTGAAACTTGGACTGCGGACCAGTATCAAGCTGATATGACAGCCATGCACACAGAGATGGCATATGTTGCCCAGTGTGGCTTCTGAACCATCACCGCGGGAGAGTTTTGACTCTGCAGCTGCATTACGCCCAGATATACATTAGATTTGATCTGCCGGAGGTTACAGTGTGCTCTGCAGCCATCCCAGATACCTGAGTGGGTGTCATTAGGTCTGTAGTGGAACCAGACATAAATATCTTTTATCGACCTCTTAAATTCTGAAACGCCGTCTGCATAAACTCTGAATGTTTACCCGTATTTTATGCCTGCAGTTCACCAAAGCTCCGTTTCTTTTCTTAGTTTCTGAATTTGTGTGATAAATTTGCTTCAATGGAACATTACATCCTGTTAATCTGTTAACCCACTTGTGCTATGCGTTGTGTACACAGTCTGGAGCTGCTTTAATATGACAGATGAATAAATCAGAGTTCTCAGAGATGGGGTGTGTGACGTCTGAAATGTGCTGTATCAAATAATAATACTGATGTCAAGTAAAGCGCATTGAAGAAGCTGACATGTTCCTGTTTTTAATGTAGCTTCATATTTTACCACAGTGTGACTGTAAACCCCATGGCTCATGTATTCCCAGTGAAAACAATGTAATATTGTCAGTCAGCCTGAAACTGACGTTATTAATCTGAGGTTATATGAGTTCAAGTAGTGCGTCAGGTTTTTTATTTATTTTTTTTTTTAAGACATCCTTTTATTCATTCCAATAAGGAAATGTAGGATTGAGGACAGACACAAGACGGGAGGACAGAGATAAAGAAGACAGAGGTAGAAGCTGTTCAGAGGTCAGGTGATGGATGGACACTAAGAAATTCTGGGAAGCTGCAAAAACCTTTATGATAAGACCATGAATGACTCTTCTGGTAAAAAATTTTAAAGACACACTCTGGAAATTAAATTTTATATTGTGTTACATCAGTATTGCCCCATTTTTCCTCAGATAGAGGCCTGGCCCTTTATTTATTTCAGCTGCAGCCCACCATTAGAGGCAGATTTCTAATCTCTGTTTGAAAAGATTAATTAGTATCAATCCTTGTTTTGAGGCTTTCAATCAGGATCAGGACCAGAGCAGCTAAAAACAGAAGTTACCTAATTATGCTTTTGAAACAAACTCATCACTTCCTGTTTCAAATTAAAAGCCGTTCAGCATCTCAGTGGACAGAAACCTTTATTAGTAAAATGTTTGCAGTCGCTCTGTGTTTCATTGATACTCCTGAGCTCTTGTATTTGCCGTCCGACCCTTATTTGTTTATTCGACCATATTACAGACCTGGCTTTTCATTTTATACTGCTTTTTATTTGAGGACAGTATACTAGCTATATATTTCTTCTTTCATTGTGTTGTTAAACATGTTTTACATCAGAAGCTTTAGTAGTAATTTCTCAATACAGCATAAAAATCAGCAGAAACTTGAATTTATAATCAGAACCACAAAACGCTGACTTTTTATTTGAGTTTTTCTGGATACTTTAGACCAATTAATTTCAGTGTAATCATTGGTGTGTTGTGCTATCATATTCTAATTGATCATTTATGAGAAATTTAAAAAGTTTTGAAAGAGAAACAAATAGATGCAATTAGCCATCCATTATGGCCCCTGTGGTTCACAATACAGTAACTAATGTGAGGTAGGACTTTCTGCCAAAGCCTTAGTTGTCGTTGATAAATGATAAACAGCTGCTGTAAATGTGATCTTTTGGTGTCTGTCGGGTGCACAGGTATTGTTTGTTGAACATTTCACAAGCTGCACCAATTTATCTCCATTTATAAGAGTGTTTATAGCGACTGGAGATACACTTTATCTTCTTACTAAATCATAATCTCTCAAAGTTGAAGCAATTAAACTGCAAATGGTGCGAATTCAAACAGCAGCAAACAGCGTCTGCGGTGTTTAGTGGGACGGAGCGACCCAGGAATCGATGTTATCACAGAAAGACTTGGTGGATTTGAAGCTAAATGAATCTCAAATCAAACCAAAATGAATCTCCTCTTCAGTGGACTATCAAAGACCGAGAGAAATGGAAAGAAGAGAAAAACAGGGTGGATGGGAGTGGGATGCTTAATGCACTCTATTCTCAGTTAATCATTTTTCTGCAGCTCCCTTTCTGCACCTCTCATCACAGCCTCTCTCTGCTATTTTTTTTCCCTGCTGTGTCTCATGCAGCTGTTTATCATATATCAATGACAACCAGGACTTCAGTGGTAAAATCTGACGTACCTAAGCTACTCTAGTGAGAGCTGCAGGAGCCATAATGGATGGCTGCGTTTCGTTCCCATCCCACTGCCTTCAACCCTGACACCACAGCAGACAAGGTGGAAGGTAGAGTTTTAATCCGAGGCAGGTTACCCTTGGCAACCGACCACCCATCCCTCCGCTGCCAGCCTGTTCGGGGGCCGATCCAACTCGCTGTGGCGCCAGCGTTGGCAACTTCCCTCCATCTCACCTGTCAGAGAACAGAGGAGGCCTTTTTTTTTTTTTTCCTGTCTCATCATAACCTGTGATCGAGGAACAAGAACCCCTCCTTTATTTTGCTTCTCATGATCTCAGTCTAGCCCTGACACAGCAAGCGAGCGCTCAGAAACACTGTAGACACCAGCCATTAGCATTAGCATTTTAACACCTGTTCCTGCGCACGTGGGTGTTAGCGCTTCTAATTTTAATGCAGCTCTCAGAGACGACATTGGACAAACAAGAGCTGTGACAAAATTTACAAAAAAAACCCCAACCGCCTGTGTGAGTGTGTGTGTGTGTGGGAGTGTGTGTGTGTGTGTTTGTTCACGTGTGCATTTTGGTGTTTACATTCATCAGTCTGTCTGTTTGTGCCTGGAAGTGCGTGCCCAGAATAGTATGTTTATATAAACAGATGGATGAGAAGCTGTGAGTCTCCCGTTTTGCCCGTCTCTTTGTCTGCCTCTGTGTTTTTTCCACACTCAGTGAACTGTGGTCCAAGCTTTGCTCGACGTTCAAAGGTGTGTTTATGGCAACCACACAGAAGACAAGAGAGGAAGTATGTCCATCCTGTTTTATTAGAAGGAGTCTCTGTAACAAGGCTTCCCTCAATTTAGACTTTGTATCTCTTGCTCCTATAATTACCATCCATTTTCTTAATTGGAGTGATGTGCATTTATCTGAAATAGCTGCTGTTTTGTCCCCATGCTATTTCCCCCCTTTTTTCTTTCCCTTTCTCATCATGTGGTGCATTTATTTTGTTTGTTTTGCATATTACCCCAGACATGGTAAGGAGAGCGTGCGCAATACAGAGAGCAGCTCTTCAAACAAGCTGAAATCTTTTGTGTCTATTCAAATAATTTCACCCCATGACTCTTTACCGAGCAGCTGCAGCGATGCATGTGATTGTGACTCAAGGTATTCTCTATGGAAAAACACACCGAAAGGTCAAAGATAAAGTTTCTCTGTGATTTTTTTTTCTTTCTTGTAGCCTGGTATGTCTTTGCTGATTTGTTTCATACTTAAACGCTCAGTCTGTTTTGTTACAGAAAAGGTAGCAAGTTGTGAACACACTGGAAAGTTGTTCATTTCAGAAAAATAAAGAGGGAGGGGAAAAAAATGTCGGATGAATTGCGTGACCGCTTGATTTATTGTGCGGTACCTTCATTCTGGGGCTACCAAATAGAAAGTGCTCAAATTCAGCAGCACATTAAATTAAATATCTGCCGAACAGATTCTAATTTGATCACCAAGCTGTTTCAATTTCATTAGCCTAGTCCCTAATGGACTTTCACAGCATATTATTCCATCTAGCACAAATCCCATTCATTGGCTCTCTTTTTTTTTTTTTTTCTAAATGAGCCCCCTGGTGTGCGGAGGACCATGTGGCCCAACACGACGAAGTGTGAGGTCATATAAAACCTGCTTTTTTTTTTTCAAAGAAATCATATCTGAGTGCACATTAGTGAATACAATCAAACTGAAGATCTATTCCCAGCAAGTCTTTAACAGCTGTTACACAACATCAGTCTAAGCAGAGTAACACAATCGTTGCAATGCTGAGATTGTGTGAATGTGTGTGTGTGTGTGCAGGACTAAGGCCCATTGCCTTTGCATATGGCCTAATTACATGTTGTTGGTGGCCGGCGCACACTGCATTGTAATGGTGTGAATAAAGTAGCTTCGCAGCAGGTCAGGCAGATGAAAATTTATGGCTGAAGTTTTACCACGCTTCTGTGGTTTAGCAAGCTTGTAATTATGCAGTATGTATTATAATTACTTCAGCTGTGTAGTATTCTGACAATCAACAGAGATGGTACAACACTCAGCACCTTTGAGTGGATGTGCTCTCAATAAATGACGGTTGCTCTGTTGGTGTAATAGCATGCTATAAAATATATAGTTATTTTCTACAGAGGTCCATAATTATATGAAAGGAAGGGGAAAAAAGTATAGGTGCTGCTTGTAGTAGTTTTCACCAGCCTTACTGTTTCACTAAATCTAATTGTATTATGTAAATGAGTTGCTTAAATCTTTGGACTAATCAGATGCACCATTCTTTCATTTCAGCAACAATCAAACCTCATTTAGTTATTCAATTTAAAATTAGCAACCGAGCCTTCTTTCTAAAATGTGGCACATTTTAAATTAGGAGATTAAATTCATTTAAAGGTATTATATTAAATAATGATGAAGAATTGTGTAAACATCAGCATAAAAAAAGAGAAATTATCAAATAAAATGTTCAGCTGTGCAGTGCAAAGGAGGGGACAGACAAGACCAAGGATTCACCGAATGGCCTGATGGGAGAAGCTTTTTCTGATTAGAAATAAACAGTAAAAGTTTAACAAACACATTCTTATAAAAATGTATTAACCGTAGGTATGCAGTGCTTAAAATAAGCCACAGGTCTGTTGGAGGATGCAGAAACCAAAAGGCTTATGCAGGGGGACGGTCACTGTGTTGAGACAATGCAGCCGAGACCCGTGCAGTAAAGTAGGGTAGTAATGATTAGGATCAGTGCACTGTCAGTACTCTAAGTTCCAAAAGGCTGAAAGTGATAGTATAGAGCTGAAGAGGACTCTGCGGTAACATTGATAAATGTTTTCACCAGGCCGTCCGCCATTAGTGTCAGGGCAAGTTACAGCCACAAGAGCGGACAAACAGGAAATAGAGAAAGAGTAGGTGTAAATAATTGATAAGGCTGACCCTGCGCGATTCATATTCTGCGGCAGAGGATCAAAGAACAAGGCTCAGAGTTTGACATTGAGCCTGAGCGCAGGAGTCAAAGCCATTACCTACCCCGGCAGCGCTGCTGCTTGTGTTTGGATTAAAAATGCAATGACTCTTCCTCTTCAGTCTGGACTAACGCTAGCTGGCACTCCTGGGCATTAACCAACTGGCTAATGGACTCACTGGTATTACCCTAGCAATTACACTAGCACTAAGTAAAGCGAGGTGGAAGCCATTTTGTTCCTGTCCATTCGATGAAGCTGTTCCTGGCGCTCTCAGGTGTGAAATATAGCCTGTGTTAGACCTCTGGGTTGTTTTAGGTGTGATCAATATTTCAGAGGCACCCAGGCCTCTGCGCCTTGTCTCCTCCCACATGGCCTCTCACAACAGCTCTGCGGCTGATTATGAACATCTGAATGAACATTTGAGCTAATTAATGATTTATGAAATTTCACAGTTTTCAGAGGAATGTTTATTTGAATAGTGCATTAAGACTGTCACTGTACAACGCTGCCAAGCCTCAACTTTGCAGAGTCTGCTTTTAATATGAGAAAGTAAAACCGTGTCTGCAGTGTTTTATTCAGGCCCACAGTAGAATATATGTTTCCAAAATGAAATGTATTTTTGTGGTCCTGGTCCGTCAGCAGCACTAAGTATGCATCACTGCTATGAGCAGCTGCATGTCCTGTATATGAAACTGTGCTTTATTCATGACATTAAAATATGTATTTCTCCCCCTTACTTTCTTACTCAAGGCCTTCTGTCTCTAAAGAAGCAATCAAAGCAAATATTTGCCCTTGAGTTGTACCTGCGTAATTCAAGAGTTCACAATGAATTATTTCATTCAAACTATAAATGACCAGCACATTGGCCACTTGTGAAATCTCACAGGGCAGAAGGTTGTGGCTGGTTTGATTTTCATCTCTGGAAGTCACAACTTTTCTGTGTTAGACTTATTGGTCTTGCTGTAATCCACCAAACACTCAGTGTCAAGTGTTCAAAGAAGCTTCAATCAAAATAAATAGCCAGTATGAAACCATCTGACAGTGTGTCCAGTGGATTATCCAGAGTAACAGTGACAGGAAGCATGTGTTTAGAGAGACACACTGCTGATCTTAAGCTTTTAAACATATGGTCGGTGTTATTTATAAAAACAAAAAAATCATCTTTCAAAAGCCAAAATCAACAATCAGGTGTAAATCAGCTGTTTTCCCACTTCTGCATCCTGTCTGTGGCAGTCAGCCTCAAACTGTTCGCTCGTGAAGATGTAGATTTTTAGAAATAGATACAAAATTACCCAAAAAAAGGTCAAATAATTTTCTACTAAAGGTCAAACAGGAATATATAGTGCATTTGCTGTGGGCTTTTCTCAGTGTTTTTGTGCTGTCCCTTTACAATTTTTAAAATATTTTACAAAAGCAACTGATAAGATATCTGAATCTGATTGGTTCTGTGTACTCAGTAGTCATCAAAGTATTTAAGCACATTGCATTTGTGTATTTCAGGTACCCTGTTGATGAAAGAGGTACTGTCACTCCCTCCATAGGACTTCGGATATCTTATCAATTGCCTTTGTAATATATATATAGTTATAGTTACGGACGCCCTGTATATTTATGTCTATAAAAGCTCCTTGGCACAAAGAATTCAAATATTTTATGCTTGGCTGCACACATACAGTTTTTGTGGCAATTGTTTACACTAAGAGGCATATATATTATCACAAGATTTGTACTTTTGTACTTTAAATTTCATTTACCATTTAGGTATAGCCAGACCTCTCAGGGTAACAATTAAAGTCAAAATAATTTGCTTAGCTTCATGCCACTAGGGGTAATGGTTTCCTGTTTGTTTGCAGCAGATTATAATTCCCAGAGGGTGTGACTGTAGCAGGTTGATTTTTCATACTTGTTTTGTTTGCACATTTTGCATATTTACCTTTTATGTCTCAACCATTAAATCTATCGTGGAAATAGAGACACATTCCTTCTGTAATTACAGCTTTCAGTTCCAGCCGTAGTATTTCTAAGACTGCAAAAAATATGCCAAGCTCTTGCTGAGCCCAAGGCCTGTTGAGTTGTCAGTACATTCTGTACATGGAGAAAGGCACTAGCACTAAAGGCCGGCACACACACACACACACACACACAAACGTCTCCTTAACAGCCTCCAACATCCTACCCTTTAGCAAATTTCTGACTCCAGAGCTTGACGCGCACCAGAACAGACAGCTACAAATCACTGCACCGTCTATGAGTTATCTCTGTCAATTACTGACAATAAATAGCTTTGGCACTGTGAAGGCCAGGTGCATCAATCCGCTGCGTCTCACGTTGTCCTAGCTTCTTCACTCTATTGATTCGACTTTCCACCGCTTCCATGATCCAGTTTTGATGGCCCCTGACCGCAAAAGCTAACTTGAGCGCTGATGTCAGATGAAAGGGGGGATATGTAACCCAAACTCCTACCTTGGGACATGTTCACATTCTTGATATCAGATCTTCCCCCCTCCCAACTGAGCCCTAATATAGATCCACTGGAGTCATCCCACTACAACTACTCTCTGTCCGTACCAGATTTCAATCAAGGTTTGATTGCAATGCAATACCTTTTGTGGGGAGGAAAAAAACCCACTTTAATAACATTCTCTGACCTTAAATTGCTTTCACCGCACATCTTCTTATAGAAGATATCTGGCACATAACTACATATATTTATCCATTTCTTTCTCTTGCTCGCTATCTCTTTTGTCAGCTTTTTTCCTCCCGAGCAGAGCAAAACGTGCTTATTCTACTCATCTCACCTCCATAAAATGGCTGTCAGATGTATTTATCTGTCTGGGGCCTGTGGCTTAACAGAATGACCATTCAGCGAGCTGGGGATGGGGTCTATTGTGAGCGGCTCGTCCCCCGTACAGCAGCTGTCTGCTAAGGGCTGCGATGGCTGTCTGCAGGATCGCCCACCGCCGCTTTGAGTGATTCTCTCTCTTTCACTCTGCCCGGGGCGCTCCATGTGTTGGAGGCATTGATCGGCCCTGAATTGGATTGCAGCGGGCCTGATTACTGATGTCAGTGTGTGCCGGGACACGTGGGAACGCTGGAGCTCCTCGTGCCAAGCCCGGGCTAGCTCACAGCGGAGGGTGGGTGGAGGGGAGGGAGTGGAGGGGCGCGTTGCTTACTTGGAATTACATTTATCAGTCTTAGTTACACAGAGCGTGAGCACAACATGCCCACACATACTGTACACTTAAATGACACACAAACAAACTGCCAACATAATCTTCCTCTGTTCCTATAGCGTTGAAACAGTCTGTGCTCGTGATTGGCAGTAAATAAAGACTGTGGGGGCATGTTCGACTATAAAAGAGCCATACCGCGTCATACCACTAAATTACCGCTTTCCCTACTGTAATTTTATATTTGGAGTGTTTGCTTTCCAGAGGGCGACTGATTGAATGCTTGCGTACTACTTTGTATTTTTTGCCAAGAAGCTAAGATTCTTTATTGCAAGGTTACACTTTATTGCTTTGTGCGAGCATCTGTGTGTGTGTGTCTATTTGCATTCAAGTGTGTGTGTGTGTGTGTGTGTTTGGAAGTGATTCTCTGCGCATCATTTGTTTACACCTAGAATAGTGGCCATCATCTTTTCCACTAAGAGAACAATAGCCATTTTTTCCCCCTTTGCTCAGGAGACAATGAAGTGCCTTCCCGCCTCGCGAGCGACAGGCCAATAAAAAACGTAATTGGATCTGTCAATCAAACATGCCTGCAGCGCGGGGGTGGG
>OOFC01010186.1:1339-18841 GCA_900323345.1 Pseudochromis fuscus
CAGAGATGGAGAGGGGCGAAGGCAGCGGGGGGAGACGCTCGTACACGCTCTCATACATATCACCTAAAGGAAACTTTCATCCCACACATAAAGGCCGGGAGCAGGGACGAGTTGTCTTAAGAAAAGTTTGGATTGTGTGGCGTGTGTGTCTCTATGCATATGTGTGTGTCTTTGTTGAAACTTGCTGATTTTGTCGCTGGTTGGTGGCTGAGTGACAGGGCCAGGGAGGCGGAGTGGCAGGAAGGAATCTCAATATGGAATTTTAATAAGGACAGGAAAAGAAGAGATGCCAGCCAGCATGTTGGTGTGAGAGGTGTGTCTGTCTGACAATGTTTGCTCTGTGCAGTCGTGCATGCGTGCTCACCTCCTGATTTTGGGAATCTCATTTGGGGAATGTTGACAAGGACAAAAGACGGGGTGGAACAGAACATGGGGAGCATCTCTCCTCCAAAAAAAAAAAAAAAAAAATGGGAAAATGGATTCATGCACATTGGAAGCTGCTTTTCTAGCTTTATCCAATTAGATTGGAGCTCAGGCAAACTAAGAGCTTTAATGCAATTGAGCTCCCAGCACTTTTCTAAGTCTGACATACACTTGTTCCTCTTGACTGGGTAACAGACAGTCACTTCAGGACCAAAAGTCTTAAGTGCTAAGCTTGAAATCTTCTTTGGGTGCGAGAGTGTCTACTGCTCGCACACTGCAGCAACAGCGGCGATGCAAATTCAAACTGAACCACAAACTAGACCATAAAATCCTACTTTAAAAGAATAAAAGTTTTCGTTATTAGTAAAATTACCGTCTGTGTCAGGTTGTATTTCTTCACTGTAGCTGTGTGAGGACGTTCACATCAGGGATAATTCTGACACTTGACGCTTTAGAGCTGGACTCACTCTTTGGCCATCTAATAATTTATAATGAATAATTAATAAAGTGTAATTTAACTTAGTGTCAGCCTTTCAAAACATTTCTTTGTCTTTTAGAAACTGAGAATATGACACAACAATAATTTTCTTAAGTTGTGTGACTAATGAAAAGTGGTCTACGCTCCATTGTGGATCTGTAGGAATTTATTGGAGCAGTCCCCAGGAGAGCAGACAGGTGACCACGTGGACTATTTGCTCTGGTACCTTCTTGTCAGTCCAGACAACAAGCGCGCAGGTACAGGCCACTTCTTCCTTCTTCCTCCTTCTGTCCATTTAGTGTCTTTCCTCTGTCGATTTTCCCTCCCAGACCTGCCTCTGTTTTATCAGGGAAGGTCTGAGATGCACGGTGTGCTCTGACAGCTGTTCAAACAGCCACGCTCGCTTTCAAAGGGCAGATGTCTTCACTGGAGCGAGTCATGCTTATTTTCCTCAGGGAGATGCTTTCCGCCGCAGGCCCGAGCTGGAACTAAAATGCTCCTTTACCAGAAACATGAGTTGGGAAACCGGAGGAGTGGAGTGGCAAAACACGCCACGGCCAGACGTGCTGTGTGTGAGTGTGTATGTGTGTTTGTGTATGTGTGTGTGTGTGTGTGCATCTCAGAGTGGCAAAGCCAAGTGAGAGCTGTAATAACTGGAGCCAGATGTTTGAGAGCCCCTGAGTTGTGATCCAGCACTTAAACGTCCAACCTGTGGATGTGGCTGTCAGGAAACTGAAAACATTCACCTGCAGAGAAGAGCACGACATCGAATCAAGTAAAAAAATCAAAATAAAATAGTTGTCCACCTAACAGGATGGCACTACTACCGACTTCTTCTCTTTTTTTTCTCAGGGAAGTCATTACACTGAAGTGATATTTAGGAAATGCCGCTTTAATAAATTACACTTTAAACATTGAGAGGACAACATGTCAAATTACAAATCACAGCATTTTGTAATATTGGATAAACTGCCCTCTTACTGACACCCACAATAAACCCCCCGAAAAAACATTTTATTAGACATTTTTTTACAGCCAACATATAACAAGACCATTAAATACACAATAGCATTCACATAAAATACAGTTGAGTGTGTTTCTGTATTTTTTGATGTTTTTTGTAACAATATAAAATAGTTGAAGCAAAGTGAATGTGACAGTGCATCATCATTACAAAAATTAATAAACCTCATATTCCTCAACTGTATATACTGCACGTGCACTATTAATGTGACTTGTTTATTTATTTGTATATCATCTGTCAAGATTGATAAGTTGAAACACGACTACATAAACAGACTTGTAACTACAGGTGTTCAACATGATCACACTCTTCACCACAATAAGAACCTGTGCAGCAGCTTTGTGAATCATGCACGGACCATCAAAGACTTTACTTACTGGGATGAGGAGGCCCTGAGAGACTCACCAAATTTTCACCTGCGTGAAAAGAAATCGCGCCGGAAGTTAATAGAGCGGAAACATTTAAGCATAACACACAATGAGGATCCTCCAGCAGATGCGCTCAGTGTGCAAGTGTCCTCCACGGTCGGTTATTCATGGGTTGTTAGCGCACTAGTGCAGCTCGAACAGAATCAATATTACACAGATTCATCTTAGATTTGGCACATGGATTATCTCTGTGGAGAAGTTTGATGGGTTTGATCTCGTTCCAGACACAGCTTACACGGGTTTGTTGTGTGTGTGTGTGTGTGAGAGAGAGATTTTTAGGATATTACAGCTGTGAAGTGAATAAAGAAAAGCAGTTTTTATCCTGACTGCTTCATGTGAAAACAATGCGGCTTTTCAATCAGAAAGTTTTCACCGATGCATATTTTTCATCACACTTATTTAATTTGTATTCAGTGTACACACCTCTGTCTCTCAAGCACACACACACACACACACACCTTGGATGTATGCTGTGGCTGTGTGTGCTGATTTAATAACAGGGAGAGTGTGTGTTTTTGTGTGTCGCTGTCGTTGACGGCTGCTCGTATTGAGTGGGGCTTCTTGCTGAAAGACACAATGTTTACATCCCCCCCCTATCAGACCACATGAGATCAATAGCAACCACTCGATGCTCATGCATACACATATAGTATCTGCTGCCTGCTATTATTCCCAGTGTGCATGCTCCTTATCAGGTGGACCTGCGGGTGCACCCCATGCATCAGCAGTCACACTCACCGTATGCTCATGCCTAGATTTCCCTTTTCTTTTTTTTTGTTATGATTTTGTGTTTGTGTGATGTGTCACGAACAACGTTTACAGAGAAAACTGAAGTAATGTAGTAATAAGAGGTTGTAAACACGGACTGCACAACTGGGAAATGTTGGAAAAAAGAGCTTGTAAAATAGCATTTTGATACAAACATAAATTAGGGACCGTCAAGCAATGAAAAATGTAAAATCAAAACACACGACAGCAACACGCGGTGATGTTCAGTCTGTTTTTGAAGCTGCGTCGTGCCAAATAAAGTGCCATCTGCAACCAGCTCTCTTACCGACCACACTGGTAGTCTTGTTCTTGATTTTAACCACTCGGGAAGGAAGCATTACAATATTAATGGCGGTTGTGTTTGATGTGAGAGCACGTCGTGGTTGACTGTTCCCCCTCCTGTTGTGATGGTAGTTTGTTCTCCTAATGTTCTCCCAAGTAAAAGAGGCTTTCATCCTGGCAGGAGGGGAAAGTCTTCTCAGTTTTTTGCCTCCTTCCCTCCATCTTATAGGAGCTGGAAGGGGATTTGGAAGTTTTCCCCTTCGTGGATTCAGATTTACTTGTTGACTGTGTGGTCTTTGTGTTGCTGTGTGTGTATCCGTGGTTTTCCTTCTACGCAGGTCGATGTATCTTCAAAAGTTGCAGCGTGTCAGGCTGTGGACCACACGGCTGGTAAGAGACAGGCAGGATTTCTATAAGTCTGGCAGGAGCCTTTTTACAGTAGCAGAGGGAGATGTGTGATGGTGGTGGTAGTGGTGGGGGGATCTTTTTGTGGTGACCATCAGCACCTGTTAGACGGTCAACATAATGTTCTGCCCAAACATGAGTCATAACACATCTTGTCGTCGCTGCATCTGCCTCCGTCTCCCGCTGTGATCGGCCCACACGAACAGCGATGTGTAGAGGACGGCTGGAGTGTGCTGAGAGACGGAGAGAGGGAGAGAGAGACAAGGAGGGAAAAAAGGTTTATAATGAGTCCAGGGCCCAGGGGTTGTTAAAACAACACACTTGTTTTAACAGAGGCCATCTTTCCATCTTCCCTTCTCTGTTTTCTCCTCTTTCTACTTTTCTTTCTGCGCACCAGATCGACCTGCATCATAGCTGCCTCTGATCTCACATCAAAGACCTGGTTACTGTGTGTGTGCGCGTGTGTGTGTGTGTGTGTGTGTGTGTGTGTGTAGGAAAGGCTTGGGGTAAAGGCGGCATTTCTGTAGATTGAATTCTGTGTTCGTAAGAAGTGGCGCATGAACACACACACGCACACACACACAAACTCACATCCTCCGCCTTGTCCCCGGAGCCTAACAAATCAGTCAGGCAGATAGAGAGGGCAGGGAGGCCAAATTCTGGGGTTAAACACATGCTGCTGAGGAGCAGCACAGACAGACAACGAGACCACCACCAATCCTGTATGCTTGGACGGCAGCCAGGAACCTACACACACACACACACACACACACACATACATTTATCTATACATATATAATATACAGTATGTGTGTTGTGGATGTGTGTCTTCGTGGTGTCAGACACAGACCTCATTACAGCATGTCAATTGTGCTTGTTGCAAGTCTCCCAGCTGTGGAGGAGCTTGACAAAAGCCAATTCGTCCAAGACATGCCAGGCGTGATAGTTTCACTTCCCAAATACACGACTTTCTGACATCATTCAGTGGCTTCATAAGCAGGCAGCTGTCGTCAATGATCAAATGGGTGGTGTTTTTTTTTTTTTTTTTGGTGTCATTTTTAAACATTTAAATAAAAGTAAAACATCTTTACACAGCTGCAAAGTATGTGAAGTGGTAACAGTAGCTCAACAATTTATAGTGACGAGCACGGTGCAGAATTTTCCATCTGTAAAATGCAATGTAGTGAATATGCCACGGACACTAAATAATGCAGACATTTCAGACCCGACTTAAAGAAATGAGCAAACAGGGAATGTTGGGGGTTATATAACTGTGAGGATGTGACAGTTTAAACACATTAAAGCACATTACAGAAACAGATTACTTACACATGCATCCTAAAGACCCTCTGATCGATTGAGTCACTTTCAGTGGCACTTAACTGTTTGCCAAACTCCCATCGCCGCCTATGCACCTCCTGGCTTAAAGGTCAAAGTTTGCCAGGATTGACCCTTCACCCTGCTGTGTAAGGGTGTAAACACTCCCCCAATTCTCCTCAGAGAATAGCATTGGGTCTGAACCATAAATCACAGGCCTGATAATTGGTAGGAAAACAGCAGTCCAGCAGTATATAACCTTTTACGTGTCGTCTCAACTCTTTATTATGGTGCTAATGAGTGGCCGTGGATCAGGGTTAGAGCCGCAAGCAGAGGGGGTGGAGAGGGGGGTTCACCTCAGTAAAATACGGGCTACTGGCTACTCTCTCTCACACACACACTAACAGTGGGAGACACACACATGAAAATACATAAACACAGGAATTCAGTGTGCACTTACACCAGAGGGCATGCAGAGGCTCAGCTACTCACAGGAAGGCACTCACACTGAAGGATATGCGCGTATGCAAACATTCCCTCACATACACACACACACACACACACATGCATATGCAAACACAGAGGCGCACACACAGTGGCTGGCAGGCTCAGCAGTGTCCATTACAGGCTGCCATTAGTATGGAGATTGTGCTAATTGTCCCCATAGACCACACAGGCAGCGCTCGGCAGGCCTGCTGTGAGTCTGTGAGGCTGAGTGAGAGCAGGGACTCTTTACACATCCTATTGTCTCGGTCGTGACCCTATTAGTACAATTACGAATCAATCACTGAATGATTATGCGATACATGCTGTGGATTGTTTCAATGCAAATGATCCTATTACAGTACATCAACTGGTTATTCTTCTGTAGCTGAGAGACTCACATCAGCAAAGAACAGCTTCACCTTAGATAAAAAGCTGCCACGATAATCCAATTAAGAACAACTGATGGTATCCAGTGAGATCTTCATTGAACTTTACAGTGAAGTTTTACTTGTGAATTTCAGGATTGTTTCAGAGCAGGTGGAATTTATAATTTTTTTTATTGTAGATAATCAAATGTTCACAGATGTGTTTGGTTTTGTTAAGTTTATCATGAAAAGTAAAGGTCGACTTAAAAATGCTCAGGCTTTTAATTTGAAATGCCAGCATCACACACTTTTTAACCTGAAGGGTTACACCAGAATCTAAGTATTCAAGAAAAAATATGCGTGAATGTGATTTATGATCATGATTTTTTTTTTGTATTCTTGAAAAAAACTTAATTTGTAAAGAATAAATATACTGTTGTGAAATTTAAAGATTTTGAATATTCATAAAAATGTCATCACTTTAAATGCCTCATGGATAAAATTACTGCATAAAAAACTACATTATAAATCTAAAATATGTCTCATCTTAAATATATCTTAAATATGTTGTACAGCAAGGGTCTCCAACAGGTAGCTTGCGAGCTACCGGTAGCTCTCGAGCACTCAATAAGTAGCTCGCCAAGCAAATCCAAAATGTAAATAAAAATAATAAAACAAGAGTGAACCTCTCAGGATACACACCAGATTACAGGGCCCTGGTCGACAGCATGCAGTGTCAAGCACCTCATTAAAGGTAAGCATATAATAATGTGCTAAATATGTACCTGGCAAAAAATACAAATAATTAAGGAGAGTAGAGGTAGCTCGCAACTTGGTTTATTGTTTGAAAGTAGCTCTTATCCTAAAAAAGGTTGGAGACCCCTGTTGTACAGTAACACTGAAGTCGTAATATTCCCAAAGTTATTCCCTCCACACACCCACTCTGTCCATTCAACCAGTAACATTTATGATTAGTTTTAACTCTATTCTGCTGGACTCTGGACTGGGTGGGCTGGTTCAGACTGAGTCCTGCAGACTGGAGAGGGTCCAGTCTCATTAGCAGCGACTCAAAGCTCCTGATCAGTCAAGTAGAGGAGATTGAACTGTGAGCGGCGCCTGCGTGACCCCACTGAGCGAGAACACAGGGGAGAAGATCTATACCCGCTGGCGCTGCCACCGGCCTCTTTGTTCTGCCGTGTTTGCTGACAAGGAGGATCGGAGGGGCGTATTGACGGGGGCTCACACTGCGCTGCGCTCTCCACGGCTACACGGCGGCGTGTGTAAATTATACCCACGAGCACGTACACACACAAACACACACTGGGAAATGTGTTTGTAGACACAGTTCTACCCGACAACAGCCATTACAATGTGTGCACACTCTGAGTTTCCCTCCATAGTTTAACATCTTCACACACACACACACTACAGAGACACCACACACTCCCAGCCTGTTGTCGAGGGTTAGTATTTTATTAAAGCCAAGTGTGTTTTTCTTAGCGAGGCTGCAGGGTCGTGAGAGTCGAATCTCTCTGGTGCTGGGATACCACACACACATCACACAGAAATGGCGCTGCCCTTTAGCCTCAACAGCAAACCACAGCGATAACTATGAGATGATGATTTACTGCACGGATCGGAGTGTAACAACTTAATGATGCAACACTTTTAAACACTGAGGCAACTTACACCCTTTCCTAACACACAAGTAAAAGCATTAACATCAAGTACCACAACCCTGAATCTAAAATTTGATTTGTATTTAGTTTTCACTTAGTTTATAGTGTTGATGTTTTTATATTGTATCCAGTTTTTATACTTCAGTGTAAAGTATAAAGCCCCATCTTTACTTTTCTTTTTATATTCATCTATTTCTTTTATTTCTTCTAAGTTATCACCTAAGATCAGCACTTCAAATCCTCCTTATTCTTTCCCTTTGTGTCTTACTGAAGATAAGTTGCACAATCATGTGTATCTCGCCACCATTTGAAGATAAAAACCATCATCATCATCTGCCATAATTGTCTTCTCATCCAGGCAGACACAATAACATCCTTTAGGAAGTGTGACTAACCCAAACACAGGTGTATCACAGTGCCAGGTGCTCGTGGTTGTCTCATACCAGCAGCATTCAAGACGGTGTTTCTGACAGTATCAGATGTTATCTCCCGTGGAGATGGGCGGCTTATCTCTAATGACGCCCGTGGATGAGGCCTGCTGACACGGCGATCGAGGCCTAATGCGGGGCCTTTTTTCTGGTCACAAACCCGACACATCGCCCGGGAGACCGCAACGATTCAGGTTTTGTTTGAAGTGTTTCGCCGGCTCTCAGTGTCTCTGACGTGCTGCTTCCTAATGGCCGAGGTTTCCGCTGCTCACCTGCGTAGCACAAAGTGCATGTGGGACAGGTGTGTGAGGGGGGAGCAGGTGGCTGTGTGTTTTTGTAGGTAGGGTAGGATATTGCATGTGTGTCACTTGGGTGTGTCAGCTGCTTAATATTACAGCCTGAAAGGGGAAATGTACTTTAAATCATGCTAACTACCAAAAAAAGGTGAGATCAGATTAGATGGATTAGATAGATAAGACAGCATTTTCAGGCATTTTCAGTATAGTGATGAGTTTTTGATGCTATCGTGTGAAAAAACAGACATGCACTGATAAAATAAAATGTTTTCTGGTTTTAGATGCCAACAAAAACTTTATTGGACGTGGTTTGTTTCATTAGTTTCATTCCCTCAGATCCACACATCATAGCATAGTTTATAATCTTTTACATTGTATAGGACAGCATATATAAAATTGTAATTTTTTTTCACTGTAGTGGACTTAATCCCTCCCTCTAAACTGGATACCTGGAAATCTTTTCTTTCTTTACAAGTTTAATTTCTCTTCTTCATCCCTTGCACTCGTTTCTCATCCTTCTCTTTTTTTGTGTTACATGTATTTTTCTATTATTTTTTATGTGTGTTACAGCAAAAATGGTACAGTGGAAATAAGGAATTTAAAGAAGAAAAGACAGAAAAGAAAAACAAAATCTCAAACCAGTCAGTCTCCTCTAGATCCACACAGACCTGTCTGAGTGTAGATTATCATTCAATAGTGTTTCATTCAGCCACTGCTTCAAAAGAGCTTCTGTTGTTTTTCAGCCTTTAAACTAAAACTCCCAATGTCTTGCCTTCTGTCCTGTTTTTTTCAGTTTCTCCTTTTTTTCCCCCCTTTTATTTCCCAGAAAATTCATCTGGAGTCATAATGGCAGGACTCGTGAGCAGATTGGCAGGGTGCCTTTTTTGTTACATACTGTAACTATTCTAATAAGTGTACCGCAGCCTCTCGCCACCATCTGGGAACCTCGTCTGAGTTTTCCCAGTGTGCCTCATGCACCTGATAGCAGCAGTAAGAAGCTAGTTAAAAATGCACTGACTGCTTCTGGATGTGTTCAGAGCGCTCACTTTGCTCTTATTGAGCCGTCGTATTATAATGAGGTAGTTACGAGTATTTGTGTCATATTTGTTGTTGTTCCCGTCACACACTGGAGGCTGGAGGTTCATCCGAGGTGTTTTGGGGAAATGAAAAAAAAAATCTGAAGAGTACTTGAGGTGATAATAAAAAGGTGGAGTTCTCCTGTGTGCAGCTCAGATGTAATGTGTAACAGGAAGGTGCTGTTGTTTCAGGGTCCTGCTGTAATTAAACTCCTCAGTGACTTCCACACGCTGACAAAGTGTTTGTCCAAGACTGTTTAGAAAAGTTGAGTACTTGCAAGCAACAGAGCGAACCCCTCATTTTCTCCTTATTAACCACTAATTGAGAGAAAGAGCAAGAGGGGAAATGAAAATGAGAGAGATGTGATGAGGAGACGCTGGAATAATAAGACAGAGAGAGGCAGAGAGAGAGAGTATTAATGTGTATTAATCAGTGGTCCGGATAATAGTGATCTGTATTTTTGGAGCCAATCTAATTTCCCTCTAATGAGGGATTGTGATCTGTCTATTAGCTCCTTGATGTCTCTCTGTCACTCTCCCTCTTTCTCACACATACATTCACAGGGAGGATGAAGACAGACATCACAGAGATAATATACTCGTGGTGAGATTATATGTTTGCAGCAATCACAAGTACATAATAATATTATTACAAGATTTGCTCAAGTGTCGCTGTTGTTGCTTTCCTAAAAATGTTTCAGCAGCTAACAGATGAATCGGTGGTCCAAGTGGATCCAGGTTTAAAAGGGTTCAAGTCCTGACAGTAGAATAGAGTGTGACAGAGCCGGGTATCTGTATATTTCAGTCTGTCTGGTGAGAGCAGGTTGATGGCATCAGAATGAGTGACAGGTGAACAGCTCTGTCCACTGCCGGTGGCTTCTTGATCTCATGCGGCTGCAGTGATTTTGACAGACAGCAGTCAGCACACGGATGTCAAAGGCTAGATCTGGCATTTTGTTGCCCGGAGCATGAGCTCGATTACTTTGTAAGTTTTGGAGTGAGGATTATAAACACTACCACTGCTGTACATTTGCTCTTTTGAGTCAGGGGTTAAGAGGAGATCATTATGAATCTAAAAAGTCCGACACATAATTCAGCTTGATTAAAACTGTGATTTATTTGAGAACCACCGAGCTGGTTCCAGTGCTAGTTCCGGGCCAGTTCCTGACTTAGCCCCAGTTTGTTGTGTTTCCACCGCCGCGAGAACCGACCCCAGCTGCTAAAACTGGGGCTAAGTCTGGCCTCATTTCTTTGCTGGGCCACAGCTCGGCATCGATTAAGCAGCGACTACAACAGGAGCTGGTGGAGCGATGGTAGAAACACAACTAGCGATAGTAAAAGAGTGGAGGAAGGAAAATACGGTTTTGGCTCTGGATCTCAGTGTAGACTTGTAAAACCAGGAACAGCACTTGTATGCACACGATCAGCTCCTCCATTTAAACATTATTACAGTGAGGGTGCACTTCACCGTCGTATGCGACAAGGAAGGACATTGTAAATTCCCAAAACTGAATAAATACCATATGTAGCAATGCAAAACGGCTTTGTTAACTCAATCATGTTGTAACTAACATATCCGCTGAAAAAAATAATTTCTTCATGGACTGATAGTAACAGGGTAACAGTAGTTTGTTAACAGCAGCTAGCTTGCTGTGAACCGGCTACCTATGCAGTGATATACTGACCTATTACGGTGACACGGCTCCAACTTGGCTCCTTGTCAGTGGAAAAGCAAACCGGTTCATAGGAGAAACTGGACCTGAACCAACTACCCACCGGCTCTAGCACCAGCATTGAACTAGCACCCGTTCTTGTTCGGTGGAAAAGGGATGTGCATGAGTGCACCCTCCACCAAGGCATAATCCAGCTGTACTGATGCTACAGACTGAACACTGTTGCCCTCCTGTGGTGAAATAACAAAGCTGCTTTGTTAAAACATATATCATGCATTCCTTCTCTAACACTCTTTATCTCAATAGAGGAAAAACAAATTGTCTTTTTAAATATATAAGAAAACATTCAAGCTTTCTTAGCAGCAGCAGTAGTAAAAAAAAAAAATAAGTGGCATTTTTAACGTCCTTCAGCCAGAAGTCATCAAGCTTTATTCTTATTTTAAAACAAAGCTCACCACACAGATTTCTTTCTGCGAGGTGGTTTGTAAGTAGCCTCATATCACCACGAATATCCAAGGACAGTCCTAACTTTACCCCTGACTTCCACTCCCTCTCTCCAATCTTGAAGTCACTATCAAAGATCATTGAGCCATGCATCTCAATGAGGGGCAGATTGATTGGTTGGAACGGAGCGGAGGCAGGGTTCGATCTTTGCCCTCGGGTCCTGAGAAGGAAAATATGGTCACAGGGACACAGTCGCACAGCCACCCAGTCCACTCTCCATCAACCAGATGATTGGACACATCCATGCCGAGCCACGCCCGCACCTGATGGAACAATTGTAGTGACTAATGGAGAAGATGAGAGAGAGACAGAACGAGAGGGAGAGGGAGAGACATTCAGAGTTTGTGTGCTGATTGACCTGTGGTCAGAGGGGTTATGTCCATTGATCTGTAGGGCAGAAGAAAAGGGCTTTGGCCTGAGGTGCTTCGGAATGAGTCTATTTGGGGTTTAGGATTCCTGTCCATTCCCACCAGGAGCTTTTTCATCATCTGACTCCCCAGGACTTACAGCTGCTGTCTCCCGTTGTCCACGTAATGCACCGAGCACTACAAAGGCCAAAGGCCAATCAATGTTCTACAAGAGGTTGATACAGATCTTATTAGTCAATGAATGATCATTAGTGGTCTAACGAGGCATTGATTTGTGCAGAGGCCAAAGGTTGCGGTGGTTGTGGTGAGTGTCTTTAATACATTAAACCCAATTGATTGCAGAGTAGGAGGGATATTTTGAAGGATGCTGGAATTACATTGGACAGTGAGAGATTTGAGGTCAAGCCAGGAGAGGAAGTGTACCTTCATCAGCCATTGAATGTGGTTAGGATTGAACGCGGAGCCTAGCAGCACATTTGTCTTTTATGTATTACCGGTGTAGCAATTCAGCAATTAATAAAAAGCAGATATCTAGAAGTACTAAGTCAAAGGCAACTGGACGTGCTGTTTCAAAGGCTGCTGCTCCAGCCTTTGAAAGCTGAGGAAATGACTCTGCTCATAGCAGATGTGTTACTACAGGGCCTATTATGTTGCTCATTAAATACCCAACCTCTCAATAGGCCATTATTTCCCCAATAAAAAACAAACGGCGGCCTGCATACTTTCCCTTCTCCCCCCCTCTGCTTCAGAGGTTAGCTCTACCTCACAGACGGCAAAAAGCCCTGACTAATATCCTGCATGTGATGCTTTTAAATAGGAAGCAGGCCACGGGATAGGGTGGGGTACAGGTGTGGCAGGAGCCAATGGCTTTTATAGCCCTCCATCTCCTCTGAAAGTGTGCCAAGGACCTGCCTGCACAACCCACCACTGCAGTGTTAGCCGCCAAGCGTTAACGTCTCTCCCCCCACCGCTCTCTACATGCCTACTGGTTATATAGAGTCTACGCTTGTTATGGCTTTATAGAGGGATTTCTGATGTGCTTAGAGAATTGTTTGATGATTGGGATAATGATGCCATTTGGAGTGAGTCGTCTCAGCACTTTATCGCCACAGAAAAACAGACCTGGTCTTATACCAAAAAAAATAAAAAATGCTCCTCTTCCTCCCCTGGATTGTTGCTCTGTCCCCTGCCATTCAAAGCCGTCCAATCCTGCCCACGTCAATCAGAATTACACCACGTCTACAGGTTTGTCACCGGGGGGACGTTCGTCACCATGTCTCCCCTGCAGAACAGCCTTTTCATGCCCCAGCATAATGTCAGCGGGTGACATCCAGGCCTGATGTGATGTGGCATTCACTAAAGGTCACGTTAGGCATCTACGCTCTGTCTGCATCAGCAGAACTGGCAGCCGTCATATGGGCGCTGGCATCGGCCATTACCCCGGCCCTCAGGGGGGCTTGATGCTTTGAGGATTTGTCAGCAGGATTCTGATCTCTGTTTCAGCGGTGAGGACAGTCACTGCTGTCCCCGTCCATGCAGAACAACAGAAACTGTTTTTGACTAGAGAAGGAGAGAGGGGGACAATAGTTTTTGGGGTTTTTTTATTTCTAAAGATAAACTTCACTATCTTATGGCACTTACAGAAACATCACAGTGGTTGAAGGGGCTGTTTGTCTTTTTGAAGAGTCGAAGTCTCTTCATGGGAAAGTAAGATAAAAATTGTGTCCCCCATGCCACCAAAAAAAACCAAACTGTTGGTTTAACATGATAGATTTTACAGTTATTCATAAAGTTTGCAGTAGTTGGATGTAAAAAAAAAATGAATTGATGATGAAAGTAGGTCAGTCCTTTTAAGCTAACCACAAAACAAGGAACACGACTTAAATATAGCCAAAGAGATGTCCTCCCATGTGGGTTTTGTGTGTAAAGGGTGAAAATGGCAGCTGGACAAAGGCTAGACAGTCAGGAAAGGAGGTCCTGAACTGGCGAGACACAAAGACTGAAAAAGGGAAACAATCAGAGACAGTGAATCCATTAGGAGATGGGCCAGTCAAACTCAGCACGGCCCAGTGAGAGAGGGCCAATCCATCCGAGCCAGTTGCCGTAGTGAGGGAACAGTTAACAAGCCCCACAGGCAGGTTTTACAGCCCCTGTTGTGTGTCTTAGACCCCCCAGGCTGAAGAGGGGCTGAGGCTGACTGATACTGACAGGGTTTATGTGGGCAGAGGCGGAGGGCAGCGGGGGGATGGCGACGTGTAAAAAGGTGCTCATGAACCAACAACTGTCACTTACGAGAGCGCGGCACAAGCATCCAGCAGCAAAAGTGTGTGTACGCACACACACTCATCTAGACGTCCAAACGCACTCGCTCCCACACCATTAAATCTGATGTCTGCGCGGAGCAGAGGTGAAGGCGGGGGAGGAGGCTGCAGTCGGACGAGAGGGGCTTATCCAAAAAGTGAACCAATAAAACACCTGAAAATCAAATCCCATTGCTCTTATCGCGGCGCCATTCTGAGACGTTATCTGGGCAGGTAATGTGGTTATAAATTCAATTTCAGCCCACAGATTTCATTGTTTACTGATGCCTGCATGTTCCGGGCGGCAGAGCGCAGAAAGCTCGGGAACGCTCAATGCGTGTCGGGAAAAGTCATTTAGGCTTTCGCGAGGGGATGCAAAAAAGGCGAGGGGGTGTGAGGGGGGGTGAAACCAGGAGAGCTGTCACTCTCCCAAGGACACCTGACTCCGCTTTCTATTTTCCACCACATGTTTTATTTAGAGGCCATTTTGTCCTATTTGGTTCCTCATTACGGGGGCTCATAGCTCAACTGATGTCAGAGGCGGCCCTCGCCAGTAGACAAGCTTGTCATGTCACTGGTCATTTTGGGCAAAGTGCTCGTCCAGTGTTTTTGGATAATAGGCTGTTCAGGCCACTATGCTCCAGAGAGCAGGGTGAGAAACTGACAAACTTACTAACTTGTTTGTAACGTCCTATATTAAAAAGAGTTAAATTGTGATTGCCAGAAGATGTCATTTTTTCCCTGTTGACTGTGCGAAGATGGGAAATTAGGTGCATCTTGCCTACTAGCTCTCTCTGTATGATTGATGGCTTTCAGGAGTAAATCACCTCATCTACTAGGTAAAATCTTGATATAGTAGAGCTCCTCAGGCTCCCAGCTGGCTGCTTATGGCAGTAATCCATCAGTGGGGCCCAATGGGCCGAGTGGCCCTCCTGGGTAATGTTCCCATTGACAGCCTATGATGTCAACACGCTGACAGCAGGGGGCCATAGCGGTGTGTTTGTGTGTGTGTGTAACCTTATTTTACTCTCACTACTGCTGTCTGTCAATAGTACAGATGGGTCTACTGCACACACACACACACACACACACACACACAGATACAGATTCAGTGTTAACTAATAGCAGACCTGGAAAATAATGTGTTTAGTGAAGTGTTCTACTTTGAGGCACCTTACTCAACATTTACATTTAATTGTACTTCCTGTTTTTAAGTCAGTGACAAATATTGTATTTTATTTCATTAACATTTATGTGCCTTGTATATTTGTCACTTTCTAGATGAAGATTTTACCTCTAAAATATAGAGATTATGGGATTGTAAAACATTAAACCATCCACCGGGGGAACATTAAAAACTCTATTCAACAATAGTAAATAACTGCGTACCCATTAATGTGTAAATTAAATAATCTGAGAATATGATAATATATTAAGAAATTCCTTCACTCCTAATATTCCAGGTGATTTTTTTTCTGTTAATATTATATACATGCATCTATCTGTATCTGTGTATGTAGAGAGTTATAGGTTTTTCTAATTACTCAACATTAGACAAAAATCACTCTTGCATTACTGACAAGTAAACTCGTCGTCTGTTTGAACTCCAGTAGGTGAGATCATGATGCAGTTAACATTTCCACCCCCTGTCTCACTGTCCAGGTAAAATGAAGGGTCTCTATGATGCTCAGGCCCCAGTGTGTCCAGTCTGCCAGGCCATCCTACGACCAGGAGAGCTGCAGGAACACATGGAGCAGGAGCTGTCCAAACTCACTACGCTACAGATCAGGTATCACACTCACAACTCACAACAATCTCGGCAACTCTCTTTATTTTGCATCATACAATTAAAGTTTGGTTTTTACCCATAAATGTCCCTAAAAGCATCTTCTCCCACCTCTCCTCAAAGTTTTCACTTCCTGTGTTTATCCATCATTTTCTTTCTCTTTTGCATCCCAGACTTTTTATTCTGTTCAGCCTCCAGGTGATAATTAATGTTGACAGACTTTGTACCCAGAGGGCCGTCCCCCTGTTTCAGTTTCCTCAGGTGGTATCTCCCGCCGTCTCTGTCACCTGTGCGCAGTGTTTACAAGCTGCCTCATTGTTCCCTACATATTTCATATTACAGCCTCCGGCCTCGAAGCGACAACTCATACAGCGGGCGGATAATGTCCTGCTAATGGCTGCTTTGAGCTCTACACACACACACACACACTCACATCGTCTAAAACACACACACACACACCAATACACACACATTACCTGCTGCTTAGACCAGAAGAAGGATTCCTCCAATAAAGACATTACACTCCAAATCTGCTTAACGACCGCTCCGTGGACAGTAATGGTTTCAAATTGAACTTGGCCCACGGGGACGCCGCGTATGTGTGTGTGTGTGTGTGTGTATGTGTGTTTCGCAGGGAGATTGTGCAGTTGATTTATGCGGATGTGCGCGGTGACGCTTTCTGTTTCCAAGCTGATTTAACACACCAGCTCATGTGTCGTTTTGCTTCTTTCTGCCCTGTAGTTCAACCTCAATGCAGCACGAGCACCTCATAAGGACGCCGAAGGTAAACGTGGTTGTTACACCTTGATGACGCTCTGTACAACAGTTGCCGTCGTCCTGCTTTTGACTGTGGTTCTTTCTTTTTGTGCAGTCTCTCTCGCTGTCTCTGCACATCAAGCGTGAAGGAGGTTCTCCCACCTCGCCTCCTCGACCCACTGAGGAAGCCCACTCTGACCGATACCAGGTACATGTGGGAAAATCATCAGAAACAGTGTTTTACAGAGTAGATTGACTGTATTTCTCCTAAATAAAGCCATGATAACAGTGGTGTTATTAAAATGTAAGGTTGCATTTTAATAAATATATTACAGAATTAAAGATAATTACTCACTACTACACAATTTTCAAAACTAGATCCATGTATATAACGTGTCAGGTTCATACAGATACAAAATCTAAATGAGATTTTCAGATACTGTATTTTCCAGACTATTGAGCGCACCTGTCTATAAGCCGCTATTGAATTTATTCGAACAGTTTCATGTGGTCCACTCTGACCGGGTCTGATGTGACGAGGCTAAATGTATCGGCGACACGGAGCTTGCTAGCTTGTAAAAAGCTAACGAGCTTCGTGCTGCCGATACATGAGCCACACCGGTGTTCAAGCCACATGGTTCAACGCGTCGGAAAAAAGTA
>OOFC01010197.1:8373-21430 GCA_900323345.1 Pseudochromis fuscus
TCTGCGGTTGCCGTGGCTTCATTGCGGCTGGACCCGTCCTCAGGCTCGGTTCGTGGCGGCCAGGAGATTTTCAGCCGGCGGGTCTCAGCAGGTCTGTCAGCCTTATCTGAGGCACCTTGTCCCAGAGCCTCCATGTTGGCTGTCAGGACGTTGACTTTAGCCAGCGGGGAGTCCTCCACGCTGGGGCTCTCCAGGTCTGAGGCCGGGCTCTGGATCTTTTGCTTGGTCTGAGAGTTGGACTGTGGCGAGGTCTCGCCGCTCTCGGCTTTACTCTCCCACAGCTCTTTGTGTGGCCGGTGGCCGAAACCCTCGTCGTAGTTTCCCTTGGCCTTGAAGAGCTGGCAGAAGTGCGGCTTGCAGTAGACGTTGTTGTGCAGGGAGGCGTAGTTCGCCAAACTACATGAGAGGTAGAATAAAAAGAGAAACGCTGTTAGAAAAAGAAAAAAAACACAAATACAAGAACAAACACTAAAGAACATCCTGTGTTTGTCTCGCTCTCTTTGTTTGCATGCTCCTCACCTGAGTTTGGTGTTGCAGTGCGAGCAGCGGAAGCAGGAGCTGTGGTAAACGTGCTGATTGGCCACCAGCCTCTCCAGAGGATACACCGTCTTCAGACAGGACACACAGGTCTCCCTCACAGGCAGGCGGAAGCTCTGCACACACACAGAGTAAAGTTATTCATTCACACGGGACAGAAACATGAGAGAAAGTGAAGGTTTCTGACGAGGACTCACCCGAGGAGTCTTGGACTGAGAGGAGTCCTTCTGAGTGGAGGAGGCAGGAGTCCCGGGACCAGAACCTGCAGGAGCACAAAATGTCAGGACGATGCAGTGATGCAGTGTGAACACTAGAGGAAGCTGTTCTCATGTTTAACAGAAGGAGTTTTTCTCTTAACACTCAGGAACCCAAAATAACTCTAACCAAATCATGGACTTTAAGGAGATGAATACACAACCTTAACTCATTTAAAGAAAGTAATTTACCGTTTGTCTCTGAGGTGAAGGGTCTCCTGTTGTTTGGTTCGGACTCTGGACTCTGAAACCACAGAACAGGACATCATCACTACAACAGCGACCACAGGTGAAATCATTTCAGATGAACATGACGGCAGTGTGACACCACGCAGAAGTGTTTTTTTTAAACTCACCATGTCCAGCGAGCACGGAGGGACGTTCTCCTTCTGCTTCCCACAGAAACTGTCCAGCTGATCAGTCTGAGAGGAGACGAGACAGGAAGTTAGGACCTGAAGCCCTTTACACTTTCATCCTTGAATATTTTATTGTACAACAACAATGTATAAAGAGATATTTAAAAAGAGGAAAGAAAATGTAGCTACGGAGGAGATAACAGTTTAAATGGACCTTAAAATGTTGGGATTAAAGGACTGATCCACTACTCTTGAAATAAAACGACAAAGACCAGACAACAATTACCGTATTTTCCAGACTATTGAGTGCACCTGTCTATCAGCTGCTATTGAATTTATTCGAACAGTTTCATGTGGTCCACTCTGACCGGGTCTGATGTGCAACGCTAAATGTATCGGCAGCACGGAGCTTGCTAGCTTGTAAAAAGCCAACGAGCTTCGTGCCGCCGATACATGAATGTTTAAGTTCAAAGCGTCAGAAAAAAGTAGCGGCTTATAGTCCGGAAAATACAGTACAAGCCGGAGGAAAACAACAAGGGCGGATATACTAACATATGTGCCTACAAATGTTTCAGAATAAAAGCCCTGTTAAGAAATCAAGAGTTTCTGTTGACTGAAACACAAGAGGCCTTTTCATTGTTCACACTTACAATAAGTTTTACATTGGTATTAATAGTGTAATACAGTAAGTTTGATCTTCTCCCCAAGACTCAAAACAAGGGTTTGGACAAAACAGTGATTATACTTATCAAACAGAAGAAATCAGAAATAAAATAGTGTGTCTAATACAAGCTAAGTAAAGGTCACAGCCACTTTTAGAGGAAGTGGGGTATTCACATTTGAAAATAAAATAAAAAGCCATTAAACTTGATGGATCACTTATCGGTTGGTTTTTTCCACCAATGCAAACAGTCAGATCTAGTGAGAGTCCTCAGGATGATAATTCACATGATGTTGCACTGACAGCTTTTTATCTGTTGTTGTCTCTCTAATAAGTCATAAAAAAGCATCCAGAGCCACAGGAAACTCACATTGACTGTGGTGGGAGAGACTTCCTGTTTGGAGATGGCGGCTTGGTAGAGCGCCATCCTATCACGCAGAGGAGTGGACTCTGCAAGACTCCCATCTGCTGAAACACAGAATAAACAAATGTAAAGACTCAGTGTAAGGACCCAGGTGTTTCATCATTGTTTTCTTCTCTGCTGTATCTTGCAACATATTTCACTCGATTAACTGCTGAACACTCGTTAAATTCTGCTGGACAGGACGAGTTCAGGAGGAGTTTTTCCAGCCCGTCCCAGTTCAGACTGAGTGCAGAGTGTGCTGGTCTGACGGGAACACGAGGTCAGGAGTTGTGTGGAGGGGGAAACGGGGGCTTGGTCTGTTCCTGTGCTCTCTGAAGCAGTCTGCTGATCACAGGGCTTACACAGCCGCCTGTGTCGTCACTTCTGATCTTTTCACTTCTGGGAAGGATGTAATCCATCCAGAGGAAGTCAGGACGACGCTCAGACTTTTGGGGAGGACATTGTTTGTGAAAAGTATCAGAGAACAATGCAGGAGGTGCAGGGAAAAAAAATGACTCGAACAAAGACCCTGGAAATCTGAGACCCTGACAGCAGAGCATGTGTTTGTGCTTAGATGTTTGTCTTTCCTTTTGTCTTTACAATGGGTGTCATTATTAAATTTTGAGTTAATAAAATGAGTGAATATACAATAATGGGATCATTGAATAGCTTTACACCAAACAGCAGACAGACAGAGAGGGTGACTACCTGACCACAGTGGAGCATTTAGCTGCTAAAGAATTCGATATTTCTACAGATACAGAGGTGAAATGATTGGTTTCATTTACATTCACCAGGTGGCATGTGAGTTTTTATGCCTCATCTCTTCTGCTGCCCTCAAGTGGCCAAAAACTGTTAAAGCTGCATTAAAATGAAGAAATATACCAAACATTTATAGCGAATAAATCACACAATGTATATAGAAATGAACAAAGGTCAAAAAAATCCACTAGATGCTGGCTCCAAAAAACTCACTCTGATGTCATTAGCTCAGTAAACTGTTATTGGTGGTCTGGTGGTCCATCTGAATTTTTAAATTATAATTATGGAGATATTTGGCTGAGAGGAATATTTAGGTGTGTGGTCTCCAATGACATCAGACCTGAGTCTTCTTCACATTGGGCAGTGTCCTCAGGTTCACTCCTCCCTTCATATCCAAATATGGTCACATCTGGTTCCAAAAAACCAACATGCTCAAACACCTGGAGTCAAAATGTGAGTCCACAAACCAGCAGGTGATGTCACGTTAGCTTTGTCTATTCTGTACAAAGCTACAGGACTTATAATCACTGCAAAATATTTTACACACCACACACAGCTCCTGCAGCTGGAAACAAGATGGAAAAGTGGTAATAATGAAGCAAAACAATGAGCTGAAAGTTAGTAAGATGCTCCATCAAGCTGGAGGAGGACTATAGGGTCACATTACTTTAGTATCAGAAATCACTGATTAGAGCAACTTTCATGGATGAAGAGAGAACAGACAAACATGGTGGACTCTCAATAGCCTAAGAGTTCAATAATCAACTTCATGAAGAAAAGTTCAAGTTTGTATCTTGTTGCCCAACTCCCACTTCCCTCATTTCCAGTTGTTGCTCTCATAGTTATAACAAAAAAGAGGCATAACCCCCCCCCAGAAAACCATAATCAAAACTAATGTAAGTACCTCCTAGTAGCTGGTCCATGTTGGCAGTGTTCCCGCTGCTTCCTCTACTTGTCTGCACTCTGGACGCCTGCATGTAAAAAATAAAAAGCAGAGTCAGAAATGTAAGAAAACAAACATCCAGGATTTCCAGCATGGCTACAGCACACATAATTACACAGAGCTGTTTGAAGCTCACATGTTTCAGCCGGTGGAGAAAACAGCCAGGAAGCTATAATGTCCATCAGGAAGATCAAAGCAGACAGGAACGAGGCAACGTAAAGATAAGAGAATCTCAGACGCAAGTGTGTGTGTGTGTGTGTGTTTGTCCAGTAGAAATCACTTTAATCCCCTTATGAGCTCAGAGAGACGGAGCCTGGGACACACGTCTGTCCACAGCCGCCAGCCAGAAAACACACCGATCATTTCTCTGCTGCACAAGAAGACAAAACCTTTATTTACTAATAATATATAATAATCATTCAGAAGGTATCTCTTCATTAAACTCTGAGATGTCTTTCTTAATAACCAGAGTTTCACACCTTTAAGAAAAGAGGACCTGCTTTCCTGCCAAAGAAACAACCTTATCAATAATGAATATCTTGTTAATGTGATGAATTCACAGTCAAATCACTCTCGCCGACAGTCCTGCCAGACTCCCATCAACACGAGGGCACAAGCTGTTTGTCTCCTGTCACTTCAGGTGAAGATTACACAACAGGTCAAACAGTGACTCAACCCACAGGCTAAACACTCAGTCTGCAGCAGCGACCAGAGACGTCTCTGCAACGTTATTTCTTCTATGACCGAGCGTCGGGACCGTTTCGGTGCCCGAACACCCAATCGGGGTTTTGGCTTCGCCCCGAGCCGCCCGCTGAGCTCCGACAGGCTGCAGCAAATCGAGCTGCCGGAGATTTCACAACAGAAAAACAAAAGCTGAGGCGGAGGTGAAAGCAGGTGTTGCATGATGGTAAAACAACAGAGGGTTCAGACAAGTCCATGCTCATCTGTGAATCACACTCCTGCAACAACTTTCTTCTGGCTTGTTTTTCCCAGTGTCCTTTAATCCCATGAAAAATCAACCGTTAACTCATCAAACCAACAAGTATTAACTGTGAATTAAAACTGAAATGTCTTTAATCTTATTCCTGCGGCACATATACAGGAAACTGGAGCTGAAAATAATCCGACAAATGCTCCATTCACTTGTGTTCGTGCAGTGTTTGCTAAACATTACAGTATCCAGCTGTTTAAGGAGATTAGAGGTTTAAAAAATAAATAAATAACTGTGTTTGTGTCACATCTTTAAAAATCTAAAAGTAAGAAAATCCACAGACATGAGTAAAAAGTACTGAGAGATGGACCAACACCAGGATAATTTGGGATTTTTTTTAAAAATCTGATTTACTGACATTAAGAAAAAATACAAATAAATCCTCATTGGCCTCATGTTTCAATTACAATTCACTATCATTACCGATTAGTTTGACTCCTCAAATATGTTGTAACATCAAAGTAATTTACTGTAACTTTTCTGTAAGTTCATAAAGTCCAAAGTGAGACCAGATGTCTACTTTAATCATCCTCTGCCTCCCTCCTCAAGATCTCCCAACATATGAAAGAGCTACACAACTTCATGGACTTTCAGTTGGGAAAAATAACTTTGACTCATGACAGTCCATCCCTGCATCGAGTCAGGAAGTCTCCACACCTCTACACCAAACAGTCTGGTACATACTTGTGAAGCTATGCATGTTTGGTTTAAACCATCAGGCTCTAAACCTTTGAGGAGCCAAATCAAGCCCTGAACAAATAATTCAAACACACAATAACAGATTAGCTTTAGCCACTTGTGAACCTGTCCTCACCTGTCCAGCTGAGTGGTTTACAGTTGTTGTTTTAGAGCATTTCACTGTGTCCCTAAAAACAACAAATTAAACTTGAAGCACCTGTGACTGTATTTTCATAGAGCTACTTGTGCCTATTGTTGCGAGGTAACAACAAGGTTTCAGGCACTTCTGCGTCAAGCCTTTCCGAAAATTTAGTTAAAACAAGGAGGAAATAAAGCTGGGTGCTTGTGTTGTGGTTTTTTGTGACGATGAGTACAGTCAATGCTGAACTCCATAGGATTTGTATAGAAACTAGACGCTGTCAGCACAAACACAGCTGCACGTGGCCCTGAAGCTGCAGCCTGTAAAACCAAAACAACAAGCTGAAAGATACTAAATCCTCCACAGAGGCGAGGTTTAGGTGCAGATGGTGGAGGAATCCTTCGTTCATGTAAAAATAAAGATTACAGCAGCTCTGAGCTAAACCTCTGCTCTTTTACAAGGTGAGCAGCGCCTCTCAGAGATGATGTCATCGCACAGTCTGACTCAGGAGTGACTTCAACGTGCAGGACTTTAACATTTAATAACACACGCACAAAAAAAAAAAGGTGAGAGGCGCCGAATCATCGACTGTGAGCAGGAAAAGAGAAACTAACAGTCAGACTGTGACAACAAAAGAAAGCATCATGAGAATGGATGTATTCCCCAGGGAGGATTATCTTCCAGAGAGCGGAGGTACAGCTTTGTGGGGCGGGTCTGAGACCGGTGTGTGTGTGTGTGTGTGTACATGAGGAGGGGGTGTGAACATGTGGGGGTCAGTAGGATGTAAACAAGCATATGCGGCCAGGCTGCGTCTCAGGAGGCCGGATCAGTGGGCCAGACTGGTGCTAATCCTGATACTATTAAAGCTCTCATACAGACAGACAGATAGACAGACAGACAGACTGGCAGTTCCCTTAATGACCCCTCCCTGTCCCTGAACCTACCACACACACACACACACACACACACACACACGCACAGAGTTTATCAAACACAATAACCCGCTCTTACATTAAGCTTTGTCAAAACAAAGACAGGAGGAAGCAGGGTTAACGGCCTTTAAACACGTTAATGCACCCACACAATGACACTGTTCAAAGTGAGCTGACACAGTTGAAAGGAGCCACTGATAAAGTCCATAAAGCAGCCTATTGAGAAGCTTGTTTTCAGTTCAGGTACTCTGCATGCGCGTCGTCGTGAAAAGCCTCTTTCAGCCTCCTCATCCAACAGAGGAGTCAACAAAGACAACACAGCAGAGAAAGTAAAAGTGGGGGACTTCGAGCCCAAACAAAGAAAGCCACAAACACCATATGGACACGTGAATAAAAGACACCATATCTACCTCTCGTGAAGACGAACGGAGAGATTAAAAAGCCGCAGTAGAAGAAGAAGTCAGTCGGTGGAGAGACCAGGTGAAGCCAAAGCTTGATGGAGTTTGTATGTTTGAATCCGGCGCTGTTACACCAGCACAGAGGCACAGACTGTGGCTTATGGCAGGGGAGAAGTGGGGTAGGGCCTCTGGAGATGGATTTAGGGGAGGAGGAAGAGGAAGGATAGACTGGGTGGGAGTGGGAGAGGCGACGGGGAGCAGGTGTTCCTTAGGGGGGCTGTTCAAAGAGGGGTGTGGCCGGATGATGACAGGAGGGGAGGCGAAGTGTGCCATGGTGGTACTGACGGGGAAGAGGGAGGGAGGGAGGGGGGATTATTAAAGACCCCCGCCTCAGAATAAAGAGTACAGAGGGGAGTGATTTGGGGCAGGAGGAGCAGCTGGTGGAGGGGCTGACTGAGGGAGGATAGATGGGGCTGAGCTGGGAGGGAGGAGGGGTGAGGGTCAATTAATTTCAGAGTGCCTCATGACTGCATGCGTCCCCCCCTTCAGCACAGGGAGGGGGGTGGATGGAGAAGGGGGATGTTTAGATAAGAACAGGAGGAGAAAGATAATCACTGCAGCCATGTCCTGTGAGCTCATGGTGCCTTCAAATGCAGTCCAGAGAAGAGTCCCCCCACCCCCTCTCTGATAGTTACAACCTCGGATGTGGAGATTTTTCCAGCCGGGGAAGTTCATTTTTCAGCAGGACGTTAATGTACTGTAATTATTTTAGTCGTACAGATGTATCTGAGGGTGACTGACTTTTAGTGAAGCAAGAATTCATCCTTTGGGGGACACTGAGATCCACAGATGAATTTATACCAATCAATCCAGAAGTCTGCTCTGAACCATCAACCTCAGAGTGGTCCAGAGTTAACTGGACTCATCCTCTGGAGACCATGAATCTCTTTCCACAGTGTTGTGCCAAATCATTGACTAGATGTCCTGATAGATCACTGGATGTCCTGGTGGCACAACAACAAAATTTAAGGACTCATCCTCTAGGCACCATTGAGATCCATACACAGTTTCTTACCAATCCATCCAGTCAGTGTTGAGACACTTCAGTCACAAAACAAAAATGTGAATTCACGGGCAAATGTCAGCAGATCCCCCAAACATTTTACAATTTAACTCGAGGGACCAATTTTATCAGCCATCCGGAGATCACTTAAGCCATTATGAGTCAATACTTTCACAAGATGCTGAGGTATTTAAGTAAATGGGCTAAAACATCTGGTGTCACAGGATCACCAAAGTCCTGTCCTCTAGGGACGCCCAAAGTGTTGGACCAACTAGTGTAAAGACACTACCATGACTAGTCATACCGCCTAGCACGACTAAAGAAGAGTGGAGGTCTTTGATGATGGTGGAGGAGGGAGGGGACGAGATGGACGGAGAGCTGAGGAGCAGACAGTGGACAACAGGGATGATTGATGAGGTGGGGAGGAGGAGGTCTCTGATGGCCTTTGGGGGGGAGAGGGTCTGAAGAGACTCAGATCAGCTGTCTGTAGTCATGAGCCCGCCAGCCGGCACCATTACATCATCTGCCTCTGGAAGTGGAGCTCAACAAAAGAAGCAGAAGGCCCGACCTCGGCTATACAGTGGAGGCTATTGTGTAAGTCCTGGACAGTGTGTCTGCAGGACTGTAAAGATATTTCTGCTCAAGGGTTTCCCCAAACAAGTCCTCCTTTAAGAAACTGCAACAACAATAAAGACTCCAATTCCCTCAAACTCCCTGCTGCACTGCTGCGTCTCACTTTTTAAAAAGGCCACGGAGGAGGTCGGCGTGGAAAAACAAAACCTCTGTCAGACGAGCACATTTAAAGTACAAGTTTCTTTTGTTGGCCAGTAACCACTCCTCTGTTGGAGCTGGATGTCATCTGAACACAAACTGTCTCGAGTTGAAAAGATACAGTCTGCTGAGTTGTCTTTATTTATATTTTATTCTCAATAAAACCAAGGACTGTTGATTCTACTGAGTATTATCTAACTGAAGTATCTAAAGCCCGGTGTATCCTGTTTCTATATCACACAGATCTATTGTTCCTCAAAATCTATTAGAAATACATAAACAAGCTGCACCACATGTCCCTACATTAACTGTCCTGTTGCCATATTAACACACAAACCTGTGTTTACCCACAGCTAATCCACTCTTTACTGCTGTTTGGTAAACAAATAGTTTTTGGTAATTAGGCTTATTTGCTTTCTTACCAGGAATTAAATGAGAACATGGAAACTACTGACGTCTGTACAGTGAATATAAAGCTACATAAAAACTGGAAACAAAAGGAAACAGTTAACCACAACTGACCATTTCACTTTTATTGTAGTAATTTAATGAGAAATACTCCATGTTAATCAGTTAACTAAAGAGGTACTAATAGCTTCAACTTCATTTATGCTAAGCTAACTAGCTGTATTTTCATAGTAGGCATACAGACGATAGATGGGAGTGGTGTGGATTTTATTATCTATCTCTAAAATAAAATAAAATATCAAAACCTTGCTTTACACACTACAGTGCTCCTGTGCCACTGATCTTTTAGGAAATCAAAAAGCAAACTATACACTTTTTGATCCTATTTTCTTAAGATTTCTGTGTTCACTGAATTAGCTTGAAACAGACCCACAGATGGTGTGGGTCGTCTATTGAACCCCTCAGCAGACACATGCACCAGGGGGAACCATGGATGTTTGTTTTGAGGAGATCTGCACACATTACTAATACACATGTAAAAAAAGATGGTGATAAACTCCTGGCAAGAAGCTGCTCCAACCCTGGGGGGAGATGAAGAAATCTGCAGGCACAACGTGTAGATGTATGCAGTTATGTAGCCAACATGTACTCTAAATACTGCAATGAACCCACACGTGCTGACCGCTGCAGACTGAACGTGGACAGTGCTCGCAGTGAACCACAGATCCTGCTGATTCTGGGTCAGTGATGTTTGAAGGCAGTGTTAAACCCTCTGAAACATCAGTGTGCTTGTTAAAGTCCAATAGCAACTTGTAATGTTCTCTTCCTGTCATAAATGGGCGCTCTGTGTTGAGGAAACACAGCGTGGCCGTTGTTACCATGTCACACCTCGAGTATGAGCACTTTACATTTTACACGCCTCCAGCAAAAGCATGACTGGAAGTTAAAATCCTTCGACTTTTATACTCCACAAATAACAATTAGCCTGCCCCGGGGAGCGTGAAGCAGAGCGCCGCTCAGGGATGCTTCCTGCGAGGATGTGCAAGTCAGCTGAGTGTATGTGTGTGTGTTGAGGAGGGATGTGAGGTGAAGCTGCACCATGTGACCATCAGCATGACAGCCCTGTAGGGATCTGACCTCCACCAGAACAAGCAGACACTTTTCTTTTTTTAAACTCAAACCAGAACAAATTATGATCTTGTTTTTTTTGTTTGAGATGGAGCTAAAGAGAGTTTCTCGGGACTGTTAGCTCACACCTCATTACCTTCTGACTTCATATTGTGAAATGAGCTGGAGCAGCGTCGACCAGCAGAAGTCATGCACATAAAAACAAGCTGGACAGCTCTCATGAAAATACCTGCTGCTCACAGAAGTACGTCAACAGCCTGGAATTAATCCTCCATTTATCAAGATCATAATGTAGATATATTAACACAGAACTGCATTAGTTGGCTACAGTAAGTGTGTTAATAAACTGAGAAATGTTAAATAAACTGTAACAGTTTGTAGTTGTTGGCGACTTTAGTACAATACAAGGTACACTAATACACCAAGTACTACAGTAAATGAGTAAATCAACTGTTTCCCTTCATGTGTGCAGTGAAATACAAAGTCAGAGACCAGGACCTGCTGGTCACCGTCCCCGAGAGGAAGAAGAGAAGAAGACTTGCCTGGTCTTGGCTCTCTCCTTTCTCAAACATCATCTTGAGGCTGTTCAGGGGAACGCTGGGCTTCTCGCAGTCAGGCACTTCAGCTGCTGCTGCTCTCTCCGGCCCCTCTGAATCCCTGCTGGGCTTCGCCTCCATGTCTGGCAGATCCTCGGGCCGAGCCGACTGCTTGGTGCTGGTCTCAGAAGGAACCTGGCTCTCTGGCTCTGTGTCCTGGTCCTGTGAGGGCACGGTGGACTTCAGGGTGTCACTCTGGGTCTCGGTTTGTGATGCGGGTGCAGGTCTGGGGCCTGCTGATGCACCAATGAGGGCCTGAGGTTGGACTCTGTGGCTGGATGGAGGCTGCTGCTGCTCCCAGCGTTTCTTTAAAACACTCAGGTTTCCAGTGCGAAGAGTCGGGGGCAGAGGCTCCACAGCCTGCAGCAAAAACACACAATCAGATTATTATTCACACCACAAAAATGCATTTAACTCTTAATAATATAATCTGTTTTTGTTCAACGAATCTCAAGAAACTAACTTGTGGCTCTGAGCTCCAAAGCTCGCTGGCTCTCACAACATTAATCCTTCAAAATATCTGAGAAATAAAGTTTAGTATAAATACTCAGTAATTGCAAATGATGCTCAAGAGGAATTTGAACATGTATTTGTTGGACTATTTTGACTGAGTGATTAATATAAATTTTGGTCTTCAGGTAAGTGTTTAAAGCAGGATGATGGTGTATTTGTGTCTGAAGTAACAGGTCACCCAGTGCAATAATGAAATGTATTTAATAGTTTTTAGATGACAATGGAGCTTTGAGGCCCAGAGGAATAAGATGTAAGAGGATTTGGAAGCACAGTCGATGCTGTTTTTTGGTATTTTCTTTCAAAATAAGAATCTAAAATATTCCAAGATTTATTTATTTTTATGTTTTTTACATAAGTGAGATTGCAGGTCTGAAATCTTCACTCACATCACTACATCGTCACTGTTGGTGTTTGTGTCAGGACAGTTCAGAAACATTTGATTAGGATTTATGAATTCAACTCCAAAACCTTTGCAAATACAACTTGACCCCAATATCTATGATGCCAACTCCACAGCCCACAGTGCAGATGTACACTGTGCAAAAATATCCAACAAACTTAAACTAAAGTATGAAAAACCAGAACCAGAGAAACTGACTTTGTGTCAGTTTCATGTTTTAGAATCAAGTAAAACATAAATTTAGGCACAAAAATCAATTAATTTACTAAAGATTTTTCAACAAAATGTTGCAAAAAAAATAGACTAGTGTCCTAGTGTCCTTTACAATATCTCTCAGTTTGTTTGTTTTTTCCTGAACAACAGAGTAAATTATAACTTCTACAATATAAAGTAAAATATTTTTCAGCTTAATCAATTATTTGACTCATTTGCTCTGATCTCTGCTCCAACATCAGTGCAGTTGAACTGGATTTGGGCACATGAGGAAAAAGCAGTGAGCAGATTACACTGATTTCACTGCCAGCTACACAAACAATCACACAACAAACTGATGACTCACTGTTTCTCAGAAGACTGGCACTGCGGGATGCTAGCTCCTCTCTGAATCTGTTTTTACTTTGCTCAGTAAATTCCATCAGAGTTGGACTCCTGCCTCCTGATTCTCAAACTCCTGAATGAAGCTACAAGTACAAAACTAAATGTAACACTGGCTGCACACAAGTTACACGACATGCTCTAGAGGTAAAGTCAGCGCACTCTGAGCTGAGGAAGAGGAAGAAGAGAAACTAAAGAACAAAAGAGCTGCTCAGCATGCACATCTGTAAACCTGGAGCACAACAGAAAGGTGGAAAAACTGTTTGTGTTTTTTGTTAAAGCAGAGAGTTAAAAACCTGAGCGAGAGGCAGACGAGCCGGGCGTCCAGTTGGCGTTGCGTGGGTTGTGTAAATGTGTGTGTCGGTGTGTCTGCTGACCGGCTGGAAACGCTACAAGCTGTCCCAGATGTGAAAGCCTTGAGAAGTGATCAGAATGAAGCAGCATGAAGTAACCAGCCCACCCCCTACAACACAGAGGGGAGGAAGGAGGGGAGGAAACTGAGAGGGAGTGAAGCGGTGAGGGGTGAGGGG
>OOFC01010208.1:1061-18051 GCA_900323345.1 Pseudochromis fuscus
AAAAAAAAAAAAAAAAAAACAGAAGTGGAGAAGACTTCTCGTTTAAAAATACTGAAGCACCTCAAGATCAAATATACGTCTGAGATAAAAATGGGAAGGCATTTATAGTTGGCAGCTGGACCATTAAACTAGATCTTTTGGTGCACTCCCCCACCAACAGGAACATTTCCGTTGAGTGGGTTTAACAAATAACTCCCGAAAAAGCAGCATCTTGAGGACTTAATGGTGCTGGCAAGAGACAAGATAGTCAATCTCTTGACGATTTACAGGAGCCTCTTTTCATCCGATGCACAGAGCATGGAAAGGGTAAAAGTGTCTACAGCTCTCCAGTTCTTCAAGTTTAGAAATAGCAAGACCCAAAAAACAGGCAAGTAAATCTAACGGGACATTAATATATAAAAAAATAAAACAAAAAAACAAAACAAGACACACAAAACCTCACAGACAGGCAAATGCAATGTGAACACCCATGGACTCAGGCAAACAAACACTCTTTGAGCGCATATACTAAACAGCACACTTCCAGCTGCAAGGCTCTCATTTGCTGTCGGCCTATTACAGAATCACAACAGCATTACAGTGAAGACGGAGTGCAATGTGCTGAATACTAATCTGTAAAGCCCAATCCATTTCTACAGTGTAAATCCAGAGGATAACAATGTAAGCCTTGGAGAGATGGGGGGAGGGGGTGGGATCAATATCCTCATCAAAACAGAAGCATTTTGATATTAATGTATAGTTAGTACTTCATTTAACTACACATTTCATTTAAAGGCCATGAGAGGTTTTTTTTTTCCCTATATGAAATGTAATGAGCTCCTCAGCAATAATTTATTATACCTGCTGAAAATATCTGTGTAGTTATTTACCAACAAAACCACTGGACAGGTGTGTAGTAACATTTGATAGCAGCAGTCTGTCTGAATGGGCCATATTTGAAATGTGCTCGTGGCTATAAATCTTTGCCACATGCACCTTAACAAGCTGCTCAATTTGGATGTAACCTTGTCAAGGTTGGCAGCACAGACCAAAAAAGTGCATGCTGTGAGAGAGCAGCAGAGGTTACTGTCCACTTTTGATTACTGGAGCAGGGGGAAGAAGTGTCCGACTGTAAAGGACTGGCATTTGGCAGATGTCTAATTTGGGCCATATACATGGAGACATTCCTCAGACAAGAGCAAAGTCAAGAGGCGCTGAAGCATGTCATTGCACAGAAATAATTCATGTGCTAATTACATCGCCAGTGTGTCTCGGGGATGATTTCTGTACAGAGCTGCTCTTGTCTTCCCAGCTCTCGCCGCCGAGATCCTCTCTCTGTTTGACACACCATGAATCGCTGATAGCGAGCAGACACCCAGACACATCAGCAGACACTTTCTTATCCTTATCCTCACTGCTCATCCCTCATTGCCCAGACAATGCACACATAAACTTAAGTATTAGGCTGCAAAGCAGCATTATGTCCTTGGATGGACTATTTATCAAGGAAACAAGGAATCACACTGTTATTATCTGCCATTTGGCTTTTCTAATTGTTTTTACCCACTTTATTTCACTTAGTATTTTAACACAATGGAAGGCTTGTGATAGATAGATTAACATTTTCATTACATATTATAAAAGATAATAAAGCTATGCCCCAGTCCTTAGACATCTTTTCATCATGAGTAAAAAAAAAAAAACCCTCAATGCTATGAAGTTTTCTACCAAAGATTTACTGCTCACCTGTATGTCAGCTGCACTTAGACCTCAATAAAAGTAAAACTACTTAATCAGCCTTGACTGAAACACTTACTGGTGTATTTCATGAGCTGCCAAAAATAATTAAACAATATGATTTGGAACGTCACCATCCGGGTCACTGATGTAACCTTCATTTCCCACAAGACAAGAGCATGAGTGGAGATGTTCAGATACCGCACCAGTTACACCAAATGTTTGCAAAAGTATGAATGCAAGCAAATTGTTCACTTCCTCAAAATAACATACCTGCTTGGAACAACCAGATCTTGGTCCAAAAAGACCATTTAATTATTTACCTTAATATGTAAATTAAAAATTACACTGAACACAAAGGCTTTTATTACAAAACTGTAATATATACAGCAAATAGGATCTTTGGGCTTTTACAATGGATGGTTTGGGTCACTGCGTTACTCAGGAAATGTCCTTAATTGAAATTTACCAACATTTTCCTCCCTCAGACCTTCAAGAAATTGCATTTTCTTCTGTGTGTTTTTGGTAGTGGCTTTCCAGCATCATGTCTTCCAGTGGGACACAATATATACTTTTATTCTTTCAGTTCCAAAGTCAACACAATGAGATCAGATTGTTCATCCATGCCTTTCATAGGCTGACACTGGCGAAGTGGCCTGGCTGTCACGACCGGTTCTTTCAGGTGCAGTGAGGTGAACTTGAGAATAATGTATCCTGAATCTAAACCAAATCTTCTCGGCACATCATCTCCACTCTTTCTTACTCAGACAAGAAAAGCAAACAAAGAGCCGTGCAGTTGGTTGTTGTGCACAGCTTCTTTCTTTATATCACTTTTTTTTGTATTTGTTTGTTTTGTTTTTTTAATTGTGTTTTGTGGTCCGATTTTTAGAGGTCATTCAACAGAGGTTTGCCAATAGCCTATGTGTGCTAACTCCCCCGTGGTGAAAGAACACGGCACAGCACATTGAGCAGCATCATTGCCTGTTTAAAAATGTGCTCCAGTGAACAAATCGCTGCAGGACAGTGAAGCCTGACAGAATCCCAGCATCACCTCGTCGAGCTGCTGGGCAAGGTCACCAACACTTGCGTGAATTTTTGCTCTTGTTGGTAAAAGAATGGCAGTTTTAAACTTTCACTGCTTTATTTAGAGCATTTTCAGCCTTTTTGGTGACTTGTGCAGTCACATGAACTACCTGAAAAAACAGTGGCTGCCCAATTATTTACTTTCTTGCTGTTCTGGTTAACAAGTGTTCCAACTTAACCTGCAGATAACATCCAGGCTTTGTTTTTATGCGACGCTGCATTGAGACAAACACTGAGGAATTTCTCCAAGACCTACTGTATACATCTGGCATCAACACATTCGGTGCCTTTTCCCTCCCAAGTTGCCTGTTGCAATGTACTGAGGGCTATTTGAGCAGAGAAAGACAATACATTCTTCTTTGTGTCCCACATAGAGCCTCCCAGCTATGAGTAAGATCACACTGAGGTATCCTTAGCTGTGGAGGAACCAGAGGCACAAGTGTTTGTGCTGAGCCAAACACTCCATGGCAGCGGAGATGAAACACAGGTAAAAGCAAAATGCCTGATACCAGAAGAAGAAGCATTCCTACTGTCACCACACCACTTCAGAGGCTGAAACACCTCACTAAAGTTGCACTAAAAATAACCCCACACTGTTTTCACAGGTAATAGGGAATTATGGTCCCTTCTTTACAGCTTGGCTTCCAAACAAATAGCACTCTTGAGGCTTTAAAGAAATCTCATCTGTTAAGAGAATGAAAAAAATATAGGAACTAATTAAACAGCCATGCAAGAGTAACTGTACGCTGTAAAAAATTGCAATTTTCCAGCAACTGGAGGGCTAAAAAATAATCCAAGATAACAGAAAACCATCAACTCACAAATTCAGTATTTTTCCACAGTCAAACTAAAGTGAGTACATGGTGGCTTTAGTTTTATGTGAGATCTTGTGTAATTTGTGACTTCTGAATGATTTATATTTACATGTGTAAAAAAAATATTACTGATGAATACACAAGAATACAACATTTTTGTTGTTAACACTTCCATAATGCAAGATAGCTGTCAATTCATAAATTTAAATTTGCAGATCGAACGCTTCATTTGAATAATCATTAATCGCATATCATTTCAGAAATGAAATTACAATTTAAAATTTTAATTCAACAGTTCCAAGTATTAGATTTATTTTATACAAATAAATATGATATGAATTTGTGAATGTTCTTGTGAAGTCTTTATTTAAATAATCCCAACTAAGTTTATAAGCCAACTAAGACCTATTTATTGCATGTTTCAAAAATAAAGGAAAAGAAATCTGTGAAATACAAAGTAAGAATTCTGTAAAAGTACTGATTTTGTTTTACAATGTACTGTTGTTAATCTATCCCTCAGTGTTGGAGCCTGCTTAATGAGATCAGTCCATTGTTGTAATTACACTGATGGAGGTTTCTTCACAGAGAGTTATCTCATGGCCGCCCCTCCTTCCTCTTTCCATCACCTTAGCGATTGCTAGTGGCAGCACCCCCTCCCCACCTTTATCTACAAGGGGAGATTGTCCACCGACAAAGTTGCTGACCTATGGAGAGAAAATTACTCACTTTGGGGTGTTACTGTTTCAGCAGCGCTATGGCCCCGCTGACACCAGACCAAGGTCATTTCATAATGGGTTGTCCAGCTGCCACTCTGCTGTCAACAGGCCTGAGTGATGAAGGAGAGTGTAGCCAGTTACGGTGACAGGAGTCAAGGCTACGGGAGCTTGATAAAGATCGGCCTCTATCAGGAGTGAAAACAGCTAAGAAAGAGGGATAGAAAAAAGATGATCCTGCATTTTGCCCCCCTGAGCCTTCAAAGTGGTGACAAATAGATCTGCTGTGTAGCTTGCGTCTGCATAGCCGTTCTGTTTTGCATTCTGCCTGAAGCTGTAACAGCCGTGCTACAGGAATAAATGCATGTGATCGGCCAGAGCAGTCATCACAATGCAGGAATAGCCTGAGATGTATTGACTGTGTTACAACTCTTTTCTCTGGTCGCTGTCAATCCTGTCAGTCCTATGAATTGATCAGTAGGAGTTCACATCCATCAGTGTGACTCATCCAGCACGGATATGATGTTTCCAATTTGTTCTATCTCCTGGGCTGAAGTAAATGGAAGTTTGTAGTTTTCTCTGTTTGTTTCCTGTTTCCAAGTAAGTCCTCTCTTGTACCTCTACTTTTAACATCAATAACAGTACCTATGTGGTATAGGTACAGATATCGATTTTTGCAGCTTTTGTCTGTGTCTGGCCCTAAACTGCATCCTGCAATCTATTAAAACTCCAACCAGCTTGAGGTGAACTACCAGTGGTTGTATCTAGATTCATGTTTGTGACCCAAGTCGACAACACTGGTGTCAAGTGTGTGTTTTTAAAGCACTCTCTGTTTTCTTCTATAATTTCTTATCACATCTTTTTCTACCTGTTGTTCCATGTTTCTGACCGTCTGTGCTTTTGTCTTACAACATTCACATTAATATTAAAATAGAAATAAGTCCTTATCATGATAGTTTTAGTGCAGTGTGGTTGTTGGAAATATTATTTCATAAATAACATGTCCTTGCAGGTTTGTATTAATTCATTTAGTATTCTTCAGAAAAATGTGAACAGCTAAACAGCCAATAAATGGCAAGGCTGGAAAAATAGTTATAAAAAGGTTACTGAACAGTACAAGACTTCAAAAATACAGTAGCTCTATAATAATACGACTGACTTACACTGAATTGATTGGATCAAATTGAACATGCAGAAGCTTAGAAGACCAAGTAAATTGCGTATTAGCACCAAGCTTGGTTTAGAGGGAATGTATATAATTAATCAAACAAATGGATTAAAGCTCAATGGAAACAAATTGTAGAATTTCTTAGTTGAATATCTGTATTATAGCATAATGAGTGGTACAGTGAAGAAATATCATTAAGGATTTTACAGAGAAGAAGAAAATGTATTTCCTGCTTATGTAAAGAAAATGTTAAATCCATTCATTAAAAGGCTTCGTTTTAGCTGTTTGACTACCCCAAAAACAGTTTGCATAATTTAGAAGACTATTTGTGTCTGATGTAAAATCAGGACAAAGAAAAATCAGGGAAAATCATTTCCATAATTTGTATTATTATTATTATTATTGTTGTTGTTCATTTACACAACAATAACAAAATGTGCATGCTATTCATTGGGGGAAGCTGGGAGGGTGTTGGGATGGGGTGATGGGGGTCCTTTAAAAATCTTTGGTTGATCCAAACCCAAATCTATTATTTGCTGTAAGTCACAGGAATAGTCTGTTTCCAGTCTGTGCATGTGTACTTTCTGTTTACTCGTCTGCTTTGTACTCATACTGTGTTATCCTGGAAGAGACTCAGGACTTAATGGGATTTCCTTGTTTCAGCAGTTTCAAGACAAAGGAATGATTCCTAACATACATAGCCTAATTCCACTTTATTCCGTCTGCTGTAACAAATAAATATACAAAAGCTGACATGCATACAAAATACACATTCTACAAAATGCACAATAAATGTGCATATTTGCGTGTGTGATCTCCTGCCTTTACTGATGCTTCTCATGAGGGTAGGATCCATTTCTACAGCAGTGCACAATAAAAGCCTGGAAATTTACAAATTAATTAAAAGAACCGGGTTGGGCTTTTTTTTTTTTTTTTTTTTCTTCTGAAGTGTGCTCCAGAGACTACTGAAACAGCCCTAACAAGGGCCCCAGCTTGCATGTGCTTCTTTATGGTTCTTTATGAAATACATATGAGACAATGAGGGACAAGGGACAGCGTAAACTCTTAATCATTTTAGTCCCCCTTTTTAAACTGTGTTACTCCCCCGTTCCACATGAAACACAGTTACTGCAGTACACATCATTACAAGCATTCAGTTTGGAAAAGGTCTTCTACTTTTCTCATAAATGAAAAATAAGATAAATACATAGAGTGCAACCTACTCTGCTGTATCATAATGACACATAAAAGCAAACGTACGGTGTAAGTCAGCTCTGTGGCAGAACCACCAGTGAAAAGACTGTTTTGTGTTACTTTCTCCTGCACTCTTCATCAGGGCCATAGCTCTGGGTGATCGAGCCTTTTACCTATCTGCGGTATCCAGCCACCTGCCATGGAAATCACGGCTGTTTCCGCCATATGCCTCAATGTTCTGCCAAGCCTCTCCGGTCTGTTCCGCCTTGAGCAAATTTCATTATGGGATGGCTGGGAGCACACGGCGCTGCTCATTAAGGCTATCAGCGTGGCACGTCACCGTTTATAACAGGAAGGATGCAGGAGGTTGCACACCCCCAGCAAAGACAATCGCTTAACAGCTTCAGCAACTGCATAACTTCTGTTCAGGAATGAGGGTGTGATGACATATGGGCCTCTCCAAAAACACAAAAATCAGGCAAGAATCTAGCTGCATTTGAATAATATAATAAACAAGCTGTGAGTTAGGTAAGAAGACGGTTATAGCTGGAAATAACTACATTTACAGTATGCTGCGGACACAGGAAGGACATTATGCTCAAAGATTCAATCAAGAGTTTCACCAATGTCCTGAATCTTGCAGAAAATATACTAAAGAGTAGTAAACATTTTATTTTACTTACAAATGAAGACTGGGGTGTAACAAAAAAATGCTCCTACACATTTCGGTGCATTGAAGAGTTGTGTTGTCAAAACACCCTACTTTGTCTCATATGACTATTTATGGTGGCTAAGTTTTGCCTAATTAGACTGATACATCTGTAAAAGTGAGATTACTGTTCTTAATAATAATGACATTAATACAAATAATCATAAACGGTAAATGGAGTATATTTATATAGCGCTTTCTTGACCTTAGCTTGGTCCCAAAGTGCTTTACAAGGCAACTCATTCACCCATTCACACACACTCACACACCAATGGCTACCGAGCTGCCTTGGGGTTCAGTGTCTTGCCCAAGGAAACTTCGACATATGGACAGGAGCTGGGGATCGAACCCACAACCTTACGATTCACAGGCAACCAACTCTACCACCTGAGCCACAGCTGCCCAAATAATCAGCACATATTACAGAATATAACCAAAAACAATGCTGTATAAAGCTCTGCTACTCAAAATCTGACACAACTGTTGCCATTCGGATCTTCACATACTGCTCTGAGTATATGTGTGACACAGTGACTAAACCTCACATGCTGTTTTATCGTATAAATAATCCTAGTCTGCTGTTGAATATGTGGAGCTAAACAGCTAATATCCTCCTGGCAGATCATCTTGGTGATGCTACCGCACAATGTGTTTAATAAAACTGAGCTGATTCACTAAAGGATAAGACATCCTCTGCTCTCATACATGAGCCAGTGTTGTGTTGCCATGAGGCAGTGGCAGTTGTCCACTAACATGGTCAGCGTATAGCCAGATGGAGCTGAGCCACAGGGATCAAACGGAGAGTTCTGTTGCTGGAGGTTTCCTGCCAGCTAACACCCACCACCCTGTGACGCTCCACCGTCCAACTACTCTCTACCTCTTTACTACCCTTGAAGAAGAAATGAGTTCACTTTGCCCAGGTATTACAGTCGCACGGCTTGGAGGTGATTCTGCGCAAAACAATAATAGCTTTTCTCCCCGCCTGTCTTTTGCATTGTTTACTTGCGATTGTATCCTCCTTTGTGTTATCATGCGAGAAGGCCAATCTGTGGCCTGCGCATTGGAGAGGCAGAGTTTAGCATCACTGTGCTTTAACGTGATGTTCACTCAGCCATACCGATGCCATGCACCCAAAGCCATCACAGCGCATTAACCCCTGGATGCTGCCTGGCACTGTCTCACTGGACTGCAAATCCAGACTGCTTCTAGTCCTGACGGTTTGTGGACCTCAAGCTGGCTGAGGGGAAGGCAACCCAGGGTCAAACAATGCTAAGAGACTTTATATAAAAAAAAAAAAAAAAAAAAACTGCAGTGAAGTAGAAGGCCAAAAAAAACAAGGAGCATTACTTGGCATGGTGATGGATCTGCAGTTTTGTCCCGCTAACTGAATTGGCTGATAGTTACAGTGTATGAGTGATGCATGTTGAAAACACTATTGATCTTTTCTCTATAGGCCCTTGGCAGAGATGAATGAGATACTATGGTAATCAATCAATGCTGGTAGTTATTTACTGGCTTTAACTGTCAATAAGTCTGTGCATCTAAGGTACACTGGTTGTGGTGCATTGTCACCACAGTGCTCAGACTACATAACATTCAGAGTATGGAAGCTCAAACATCCCCCTGGTCTGTAGTTGCAATGTTTTACATTTACCATTTCAGTCATCTGAGCCAAGTTTGGCAATTTCAAGGCCTGTGCTTCACCAAGGCAACTGATGGATTAGAAAAAGCTTGAAAGTGGCATGGCCCTGGTCATTAACAGGAAACCACTGCAGGCTCGCTAACACATGCTCTGGTGCTGCCTACAAATGAGAAAATAGAGAAAGGAAACACAAAAAAATGTAAATACAGAACCATTTGAATTTGCTATAGGGTGGCTAAAGTTAAATACCCAGTTTTTAGGCCACTTGGGGGCAGTGAAAATAAGCTCTGCACTGAATATCTCTGTTTATGGTTGATTATTTCCTAAATGGATAAATGGGTAATTGAGTGGCTAGAGAGCAGAACCAAGATAAAGAATTAGCATTTATTTTGAATTTGCATATAACCTAACAATTCATAGTTGGCAAGCTTTATTGTAGTCTCCCACTTGCTGTTAAAGGAAATGTCTCTTTATCTGCTAAACTATACTGGTGGACTGTAGTTCAATTGGTCTTTCCTTTTGGTGCTGGGCAGCGAGTGAACACCGTTTTTTCTTTCTGAAAACAACACTGTGCTTCAGGCAAAAATGAGAATAAATCAACACAGTATGGTTTAGGGCCACAAAACTCCTATTAAAATATCATCTTACCCACAATTAAAGAAAATCATAAACAGTCATCAAAAAACGTACCTTAGCTTGCAGAATAAAGTGCACCAACAACAAGCAGGTTTAAATTCTCTTTTCCAGATAGAAAACTGTCCGTGCAGTTTTACAGTAAAGGTTGAGATCCAATTCACAGCAAATACCTGCACCTTTACAACAGGAAGAAAAAAATTGAACCTGATCCTTTCTTACAATGTGGATGAGTGTACAAAAAAACCCAGAGATACTGTGTTTTACAGACAATGACAAACAGAGAAAGTGTTGACAACTGTCTCCCTCCAGAAACCTCAGGCAAACTGCAGTAGCAGTAATCACAGAGGGGCATGATGGGTTGGCACTCAGGCATGATGAAGGGCATGACTTCACATCCAAATGACCCACACCAGCAGCTATCAGCTCTGCACTGTTAGAGAGGCAATCCACACTGACGTCTGCCCTCATTTACTACAATGCTTACGAAGATTAAAATAGCCAAGCAGCTTCAACGAATTTAGAGAGCCGAGGGATATAAAGCTGGAGGCGATAAGTCATTTGTGGAAATTCAGCTCCCGTTGTTGTCTCTTTGCAAATCCTTTTTGGAAGCTAAGATTGTCCTTCTCCTGTGACCCCAGGGTGGCAGTCTGTCAAGCAGGACTGACACCAAACCAATGTCTAATGGCTCTTAGGCCATAAATACGGCCGTGGACTTGACAGCCTGGATCTGCGGTTCCCCATTATCTTGATTCATTCCACCACAAAAGTAGTGATGCTGCAATGTATTTTGGCCAAGTTAAGAGGAGAGGGGAGGGGGTCCACAGATATGCCCCAGTAATTTTGCAAACTGGCTGTAACCCATTTCTCTCAAATTAACATTTGTAGGTCTGTTTGAACAATCTGTTATGATGGAGAACCAGGAGAGGCTTTCAGATGGATATTGAATCAAAAAAAGGCTTTTATAAAAGACACAGATAATTTAAAGTGCATCTGAGCACTGATGAAACAGTCATGGTGTGTCCCTTACTGTAAATTTAATCGTGCTGCTTTCCTTGAGCAAGCCTTTGTTACTAAAAACTGTAGGACATTAATTGAAGAATGAGGCAGGACTTGGTCAGCTCAGCTGCTTGTCTACCAGAAAGATGCTCATGCCTTTCAGCAACACTGAACATGCAGAGTTAGAGACTAAGTTGATAAATATTTCACCGTTTCTCCCCCAGATGCATATCTTACATATTTTTGCCATTACGACACCACTCTGTTACAACAAATCTGTTTGTGCAAACCACTGTAGCTGAGAAAAAAAATCTGTTTATTAATGAACAAGTCAAGATTAAACTGCACTCATCAGAGGTGGGAAGTAACTACGTTAAACGTTTGGCATTACATTACAGCGCCGCAATGACTGACAGCATGAAAAAGACAGAAAGCTGCAGTCCAGCCAGTCTTCAGCAGGACAGTTGATCTGCTCAAAGCAGACTCCTGAAGTGCACTCAGACACTGTGGCACACCTGTTAGTTAAAAATAATAATCTCATGTTGAAACCCACAGAATAAAAGCCCATTAGTGAACTAAACGAGGCGACATAAGGTTGTATTATGATGTGTCAAGGCTGGCTCAGAAAAATAGTGAACATGGTAAACAAAAAATCACCATGGTGCGCTCAAATGCAATTTCAAGAAAAAGAAAATGTAGCTACGCAATAATAATACAGCTGTATAGTGCACATTAATGATTGAATTACAGCAAATAATTAAAGTAATGTAAAAGTGAATTTTATACAGTAAGAATCATTTGTACATGGTACAATACAAGTAATTCAAGAACTTTTTAGTCAAGTAACTGGTAATTTGCATGAATAAGGGGTATTTTAAAAATACAATTAATTGTGATTAATCACAGCCTAAAACTGTGATCAGGTTACATTTTTTTAATCGACGGACAGCACAAATTTTAAATTTTTTTCATGTTGCCACATTAAAAAAACAAGCATTGTGTAGAATTGACAATAAAATTTTATTTTTTTCTTTTTACTTTTGTACCTAACCCCTTAATTCCAAGCAGAGCGCTTGTACGTCTGCACCTGGGTCTTTGGATTACCGTAATTATCTCAATCAGAAATTCTTGAGAGCTGAGACGTTTCACTTTACAGTGAATATGGTGTCATTACAATAATTTCACTAGCGCCTCTCACAGAAGCTGGCAAAGTGGCCGATTTATTATATACTACGTGTTGTAAGAGTGTAATAACAGTGATGCTGAAGCAAGATACCAGGAAAACACAAAAACGGATATTGATTTTAGAGTTTTAGTGAACAATAACACTGCAACTGCACATGAATTTTAAAATTTTAATTTTAACATGCAAAATTTTAAAAATTTTGCATGTTAAATTTGATTTGAAATCCAAATAAGGAGTTGTGAAGGAGTTGAATCGGTACTTCTACTTTTACCAGAGTTTTTTTTTTTTTTTACACAAGTATTTGTACTTCGGGGTGGTGCAGTGGTTAGCACTTGTGCCTCACAGCAAGAAGGTTTGGGGTTCGAATCTTGGCTCAGGCCTTTCTGTGCGGCGTTTGCATGTCCTCCCTGTGCAGGTTTTCTCCGGGTACTCCGGCTTCCTCCCACAGTCCAAAGACATGCTTGTTAGGTGAATTAATCAAACTAAAACTGACCGTAGGTGTGAGTTGGAGTGGGAACATGAATGGTTGTTTGTCTCTGTGTTAGCCCTGCGATAGGCTGGCAACCTGTCCAGGGTGTACCCCGCCTCCTGTCTGATGACAGCTGAGACAGGCTCCAGCAGACCCCTGCCACCCAAGTGTGGAGAAGCAGGTATAGAAGATGACTGACTGACTGTATCTGTACTTCTACTTGCGTATAGAGTGTGAGTACTTTTGCCACCTCTGCAAATCATATTGAACAAATTGATTCAAAATACATCACTGAAAGGTTTCTGATGCCAAGCATGTTATCCAACAGTAATATATGTATTTATTTTCAGCACTCTAAACTATTTTTCATTCACATCAATTAAGAAATGAACATGTCAAAGATGGTTTTTGATAATTTTTTTATGCATGCTACCAGTTTACCAGTTACCTCTCAACAAAAAGCACTGCTGAGTTTTTTGAATTAAAGGTATTTTGGGAAAGCCATTCTTTTTATTCATTATTATATTTTTTATAGTTTTATTACAATTTTCAGTGCGAAAAGTTGAAATTTGACTATGATCTCTCTAGAAAGTCACAAGTTGTTACAGTTCATCCTGCGATAAAACAGAAAAACATCACACTTTCATTCACTCTTGGTGTTAGATGAAAAAGTCATGGGAGCGCCACAACTATGAGTATCCAACACCTGAGGACCATAAACTGTTCAAACTGTAACAGCGATCCATCCAACAGTTACAGAGATATTTCAGTCCGGACCAACCAACAGCAGTGGAGATGCTCATCTACCAACTCTTAATCTAAACATTAAACATCAATCATGGACCACAGAATAAATGTAATTCCTGGGGATATTGGGTTACTTCAAAATAAGTACTTGATATAAATTCTGTATCATGACATAGGAATAATAAAAATTCTACAAGAGACTGTGATTTCTGCCCTGCTGAGTGTCAGGTAGTCTTTGCTGTGTGTCATTATCTGCAAGCCTCCCCCATTGCTTATTTACACAGCCATGTCATTAGATTACACCACTGAATGTGCAGCTTTAGCAAGTCAATCTTTCTATTGTGCACCCCGCTCATAAAACACGGGCCGCTGTGGCAGTGGTGGCCAATTACAGCGTAGATTAATGTTGTTGACAGAGAATTTATTCATACAAGGTAGAGGGTGCTCAAGCTTTTTCTCCAGGCCCTGCAAAAAGAGATGCGCTGTGCGATGTTGTGCAAGAGGGAGGAACTTCATTACTCACAGCAGAGGCTCGGTCACTAGTGTGAGAGCAGAGAGGAAACAAGGAAAGTGGGAAAAAGAAGAAGCAGCGGAGAATAATTCAAAATACTTAAAATGAGGTACAACTGTACCGCATGCCAAAAGTGTTTAAAAGTCAGTGCTTATCGGTCAGTGTAATGTAAATGGCAATACTCTAAGGGGCTAATAAAAATGTGATGGATGTCTCTATCCTTCTGCTCTCTCTCTCTGTCCATGTGAATACTGTCTGTGCCTCCAGTCCCAAGGTCACCTGTGTTAGCCTTGGCCTCAGCTCCCTCCAATCCCCTCCCAGCTTAGCATGCAGGCCATCCCAGCAGCCTTGCATACCGCAGCTCACTGTCAGGACACTGAATTGGGCTGAAAGAGAGGAGGGCAGGCCAGCAACTATAAAAAAACAGGATTGATGAAGGCAGACAGAGGCAGTGAGAATGAGTACAAGCAAACATCAGACCGCAAAGACAGAAAAGGCAGCCACCCAACCGGCTGTGTATCATAGCCCAGAGAGTATCCTACACCAAACTGCGTGCTGACATCATCAACCAGGGCCAGGGATTTCTAGATGATAGGCTGAGAAAATATGCCCCCATGTCATGCAAGGCCGAGGATCCTTCTCATGGCTAAAACAAACAGCTGTGATATCAAAGGGCTGCTGACGGGGTGAAATTGAACTGTAAAACAATGTGCCATGCCTTGCAACCAGTGGCTATCTAATACCAGTTCATCATACACTGTGACACCTCATCAGAGTGAAATACAGTCACTGTGTTTATACAGGAAATGCACCTGAAAACTGTGAAAACCCTCATAATTTATAGTGGCAAGCATAAAGAAGAATAAAAAAATCTTAATGTAAGAATTTGCATGATAATCTAATTTACCTCCTTGTATACTTGTGTGCAGTCTGTTCATTTTTACAGTCCCTATTATGATTAAGAAAGAGGAAGGCTTCCCCAGAGCCCTGCATCTGGTCATGCTCCCTTATAGCTTGTCACAGACCTCAATTGCAGATAGTAAATGAAGCAATAAATTTGATGGAAGTCCATAAACAGGGCTTTTAAATTGGCATGCTGTTTTTCCTCACTGCTGAATAATGATAGCGAGCACTTTAACACTGGAAAGATTCGGGGAGATTCCTTTTTGGTATTTATTTACCAATTTCCTCTCCTATCATTGGTCTGCATCATATCCTTAGCACGTTCAGTAATTTCAGCAAATGCCACGGCTGAGCTGAAATCCTATACCAGAGCTTAAAAGGTGCGTGTTTGTGTGTGTGTGTGTCGGCACGTCTGAGCCTCAGCAAAGACCTTGTGAAACAAAATGGCTGCAATGAATAAAGAGTGAGAGGGATTTATGAATAAATAGAGGCAGATTGCTTGTAGACTAGAGTGATGGACAGATAGATGAACCCTTGCCAGCTGAGATAGGGAGCTGATTTGCACTTTGTATCCCTTCAATCCCTCAGTCTGTGGGGGGAAAGTGCCGTCTCAGCGGGTTGCTGACAGGAGGAGGCGGGAGAGGGGGAGTATACACACCTACGCACCCTGAGCACCCTCCTGGTCAGCCTGTCCCTTACTGTCTGTCAGAAGTAGCATCCAATGAGCTCCAACAACCAGCAACTCTGAACAAATTGCATTTTTATTGTAATATTTTATTATGCATCAGTTTTGTGCATCATTCAGTTCTGCACTATGTTTGATAAATTCTGAGTGTAAACATTGTAGGCAGGCTCACAGTGTATGACATCAGCTATTGGGGTGGCATGGTGTTGGAAATAATTCATTCATATTCACATACATAATGACCAAACTCATTTTACTGAATCCTACAATTTAATTGGCTGCAAATAATGAGGTGTTTTCTTGATACTTGATAACTGTGGTTAATGCTCCTCCATGGGCATCACTTCACTTTGAGGCACTAAATGTACTATATGCAGTAAAAGAACTGTACTCTCTAATGTTAGGTCAATCCATCCTCTGTTTTGCCTATTGTTATCTTTCCATTGATGGTGTACATGAAACATCTTTCTTTCAGCTGCTTGCTTTTTAGTTTAGTTTTGTTTACAGTGCACATTTTACTCCAGAAAAAGGTTGTGACCACTCCTGTGTAATGGAAGTCGTCTGTGTCCACACCAGACCTTTCAGAGAAGAGAGCATGGCAAAACAAAATAGGTAAATGACAGTTTCTGATTTAAGGTACGCCGTGAAGTTTTTACCCACTTAGTGGCGCTACGAATGTAGCAGTGCTTATTTATCTGTGTACTACACACAGAAACGCAGTACATTTCTCTGCTGTCAGGAACACACCAAGAAAGACAAAGTGCCAATGAAAAGCGAGGATAAATAAGACTTCTAGCGAAAACATGTTGTAAACAAAAGACAGTGCTGTTGACTTTGGAAATCTTTTAGGAGACAGAAATTCAGAACGTTAGACCTCAAGGTTGCAGAAACTTCATTTTGGTGAGAAACGCTGGATGTAACCATAACTTTTGTTTACAAGAAAACTGCACAAGATATCTTTAATTGAGTTTCCCTATTCAGAAATGAAAAACAAACAAACAAAAGAAACATGCAGCTACCTCAACAATCACACCAAATCTCACCGTTCTGTTATCTGTCAGTACAGAGCATTGTTTACTACAATACTATTATATGCATTATGAATACATGTAAACATCACCTTAAAAATGAAAAAAAAAAAAAAAAAAAACAGGCAAAAGCACACAATTGTACAACTACACTGAAGAGAACAGGAAGTATCCACAACTACAAATTGTGAGAAAATACTGTTCATACTTTGCCAACCGTCTTACTGTAATCAGAGATACTGCTCAAAATTTCCAGCTTAATTTGTCTTTTCAGGTATGATTACCGTATTTTCCGCATATATAAGGCGCACCGCATTATAAGGTGCATAGAATAGAAACTACTGTAGTGGCTGGGGTTGTGTTATCATCCATCTAGATGAAGCTGCGCTAAAGTGAATGTCAACAAAACAGTCAGATAAGTCAGTCAGTCAAACTTTATTAATAGAAAACAAACCAATGATCTGACAACTGCGTTCACTCCAAAACAAGCTAGTACATTCACAATACGGTACCGTACGTACCGGTAGCCCTTACCGGTATTTGCACCGCCTTCGTTGAAAACAATGTATTTCCAACTCCATTTGTCACAGTTCAAAGCTACATGAACAGCTGTTTTATTTTTTTCTCCGAGGTAACGTCAGTGACGTAGTATTATCTTTTACCAACAGCAAGGTACAACAGGTAGTGCAACTTTTTATCACATAGTTAGTGCATCACAAACGTGGAGGGAACTTTTCCCTGATTCAGTAAACACGTATAAGAAACAGTCTGATACCGCTACGGTAAATC
>OOFC01010210.1:1476-11894 GCA_900323345.1 Pseudochromis fuscus
AGAGAAGAAAAAAGGAGAAGATTAAGAAACGGTGGTATGCAGGGATGTCAGGGGAACAAATGCGATGTGTGAGATGTGTGTGGATGTGGCATGTGAGCAGAGAAGAGAAAGACTGCAGATAGAAGTAAAGGTGAATGAAGGTGGCAGATAAAAAGAGTGAAATCTTTTCTTTATAAGTTTGTGAATAAATTATCATGTGCACTAAACAGACGTCACTCAGTCTCTGTTTTGTTCTTTTGCAGCATGAATGGGACAGTGTTGTATACATCAGGACCCCACATGATAAAGGGTTGTGAGGTGATTCATAGATTACCTCAACCTTTTATTACATTGCACAATAATGCAATAATCACTCTGCTCCTTTATCAAATCAGGTTCCTACATTACCCATAATGCAACCACTGCTGACACTTGGTTTGGAAATTTGGGTGTGTGTGCTATTAGGGGCTATTAGTGGTCTGGTAAGTTCACTTCTTCCCAATTTGACAGTGACATCATCTCCTGCAGCTTCCTCTGAAACCACAAAAGGCTTCATACGACTGCTTTTCACATAAGTACCACTCAAGACCTGTAAACAGACTTTGATATGTAAAATCACTGCAGATGCTTTCAGGAAAAGTAGAAAAGAAAATGTTAGTAAACAAAGTTCTGCTCTCCTTTACTCTAATATTTGCATTTTTTTCTTTTTCACTGATAAATACGCCTCAGGACCAAGAGAAAATATTCGGATAAACAAGGAACAAAAAGATAAAACTTCACGTAGCATCAAAACAAGTCTGACTCGCTGAGGTAGGACCTGTGAAGGTCTGTGATATCTGACACCAGGACTCCTGCAGCAGATCCTTTAAGTCCTGTAACCTGGGAGGCGGAGCCGCCGCTGATCGGCCTCGTTCCAGCACATCCCCCAAGACCCCAAAGAGAGAGGTCTTAAAAAGGTTAATCACATCAAGATGCAATTGCTATTGATGAAAGGATTTTAGGTGCATCATTGGAGTTGCAAACCACTCAGGGCGTTGGTGTCAGACAGCTTCATTACAGGAACTACAGTCAATATCAACAGGGAAGGTGTTTGAATAAGGAAAGTAAGGAGGAGGCACCAACACATAAACATCTGCATATAGATTGAAACACTGTGATTTCACAGATCTGTCCTTTTCTGGCTGCTGCTCGCTACTCTTTCTCACCCTCCTCTTCCCCTGCCACAGTGCTGCTCATGTGGTTGATGGTCCATCATGAAATCTGCCGCCTCCACCACTTGGCTTCCACACAAAGACATCTTTAAAGTCCCAGACACCAAACTATTTATCAATAGCCACCCGGCACCAAACACGTTGGTGTTACCTGCTGCAAAAAAAAAAGAGAAAAGAACAGGAGACCTAATCAAGCATTTCCCATTTCTGAGGGTTCAGCTTTTTCTCATGCTGTAGCAGCATCTGTGGGATGCTGGTGTGGCTTCACAGTAACAGATGATGCATTAACCCTCAGAGAACTTTCTACAGATATCAGAGTTTTTAAATTACCACATCCGGTGCAGATGTTTAAAAGCACCGACCTGTCGCAGCCTGTCTCTGCAGCAGACTTTGCAACAACACCTCAGTCTGAAGCCCATTACTAAACAATGATGCACTGAGACAAAAAAGGCACATCACACACTCGTCCCCTCCAGAGTAACCCCTCTACTGCTGAGTGCACTTGAAAATCACAGTGCGGAAAACTCGAAGAAGTAGTAACATAAATTATTTTTCTCCTTTGCAAACCAAATTGGAGTCTGCTTTAGTTGCCCGCACCGTCCCCTCTGCTGAAGTTCAAAGAGATCGTTCAACATTAAGTCCTAGTAATACTGGGACCTGGCCGACTTGTGGAAAGGCTGCTTTGTTCCCAGGGTTGGACTTCACTGATACCAGGGTGCCAACCAGACCTCGCGGCAGTGCCAAGGAGCCTCGGGTAATGCGCTGGCACCGAGCTGCCGCAGACCGAGGCGAGACAGCCGGCAGACAGGTTTGGCAAAGGGAGGACTGAGGTCAGTGTGACGGCGGGTACGTGAAGAGCGGGAGAGATGAAGTGACTCACCGTACTTGAAGGACTTGGAGTGAAATTTAACCGAGGCAGAACATTTGTAGTCACTTTGTACTGCAGTCTTTTACTTTTTAGGAGCACGTTAAAAGTCAAACTGCGACTTTCTCTGGGGTCCTGGAGTCACCGCCACTCATTCACTTTAATTTTAAAAAGCTACGTAACCCTCCTCTCCTTCACATATCCAAGCCAAAGAGGATCTAATTACTGCTACTGGTGGTGTTTTTTTTTCCTTTCAGGGTCATACTAATCGAGACATAATTTTGCACATATTGACTGTGAAAGCTGGGGGAACACACTGGATGCTGAGGTTGAGAGGACCGACCTTGAGGGCAGAGAATTTAGAGATTGACTGCTCCTGATTTCCCACAACGTACAGAGGTGTGTGTGTGTGTGTGTGCTGGGAACGTCCAATGAAACTGATGCATTCATCTCACATACGTTTGCATGTTTGAAGGTTTGTCTCTGATGGAGATCTGCTGCACGGCTCTTCTCTCGGCCTTCGTCTGTTTTCTTTATTTTATATTTTTCCTTAAAAGGGAATCAAACGACAGCTGGACTTCCCATTTTTCCATCTTTTCTACTTACATGACTGGAAGCTAGTTTGTGGTAAAAAGTCGGCCGTGTTAATAGCTGCTGGAAATATTAAACATTTTCTCACATATTATATCAACTGTAAAAAAATATTGAAATTATATGAGGTTTCACTTTTGAATTTTCCTCAAGAATGAACAATTTTGGCTGTTGGTGTTGTGAATACATGTGTGTGATCACTTAGACCTGCACTCCAGCTCATATCACTGGATGAATGTCTTGAAGACCTTTTTTACCCAACAGATTTTTTGTGCAGCTTTGCTTAAATTAAAGATTTGACAACACTTGTCCAGGTCTTTCAAAAGTCATCTTACAAGCTTATTACATAGGTACAGTTGTGCTTCTGAGTTTACATACCCTGACAGAATTTGCGATTTTTTTGGCCATTTTGATCAGGGTCATTTGGGTAGTTTCTGTAAAAAGAGTACGCAGTTGTTTGACAATAAATGGCTTCATCCAACCACTAACCATGAGTGAAAAAAGTTTTTTATCTCATCATTGATATTCTCTGAAAAATGGCCAAATTTTTTTTTCGCAATTTCTACCAGGGTATGTAAACTTATGAGCACAACTGTATGTACCGTACACCAGTGGTTTTCAAAGTGTGGGGTGTGCCTCCCCTGGGGGGCGTCGGGAAAAATAAACCAGAAAAATAAACTGTAAACATTTGGTTAGCTAACTTTGCTAACAGCTGTGCGTGGTGAAAAAGCAAGTAGCAGTGATGGCTGCAGGTGGAGCATGATCTACGTTTATAAAGATGCAGACTCACTGTTCCCACTAAGTTAGATGTGAGTAAAATATGGAGGCAGAACTGACGATCAGTTAAATGCTGAGAGATTATGTGGATGGAGATGTTGAGACAGTGATGTGAACAGCAGTGTGATGAGTGCTTGCAGTGATTTTTTCGTTTGGTGTCCGACTGACTTTGATGTGTTCAAAAACTGATTTGACTAAAATTGCACAAATGGGCCTTACAATGCATGATTTTGTTGATTTTTATTTTTTTATTAGGGCTATTGTAGAGTCTGTTTTATCATTACTGGACCATGGAGAATAATTTGTTAAATAACTAAGTAGCTTGCAGCTGTTACAATGTGGGAGAACACTGAGCTCATCTAAAATTGACACCAAAAAGTGTGTCTTCAAAGCACGAAAAAATATTCAAGATGTTTAAAATGTTTTTTGAAGATGTTTGAAAAAGATTGGACGTCATAGTAATTTTTGTCTTTGTGGTGGTGTAGGGGTGTTGTGGGGGGGTCACCCTCACACACTTTGAAAACCCCTCCCATACACTGTATATAGAAATGGACAGAACAACTGCATCTAAAAAACTAGTGTAAAAAAAAAAAACTGCAATATCACTGATGACCACTAGATGCTGTCTCAAGGGTCAGACCCGCCTCCTCAATCCTGCCTTCATATCCAAATATGGTCACGTCAGGCTCCAAAAACCACGTTCAAATGTCAAACTCCTGGCTTCAAAATAAGAGTCAACAAGCTAATCACGTTAGCTTCTACAAACATGGTACACACACAGAGTGAAGTCCATTAATTAATTCCTGTGTTTTCATGTTGTTCAGATGACAGTCTCACACTTTTCCCTTCACACACTTTACTTCGTTAACTACTGCAGCCCAGTTGGTTGGAAGGTTTATCTGAAGCTATGTCCAAAGGAGAGACTCATCCACTGCCATTGTTTAATCAGGAATTTTGCCCAGGTAACATGCAGCTAATGAGCAATTAGCATCAATCAGAAATATTTTAATTTTTTTCTATCACACTTATTTTCCTCTCTTAAAAAAAGCATTTATTCAGTCACTGTGAACCACTCTGCTTAAACCACACTTTCAGACATGTAGTGGATTAATGACATGAGGTTTTCCAGCCAACTTTGCTACGATATTTATTGTCGTGTGTTGTCATTACCTGGAAACGGTGGAAGTCTGCAGGCTTGAAGTCATTGGGAGAACATCCACACCAGTCCACAATGTGCTTGTACTGGCACTTGCAGCCCAGTTTACGGTTCCAGTTGGTGATGCGCAGGTTGTTATCCACCATGCTCTCACAGTGGGCGCTGTTCTCCAGCACGGTGTGGAAGAACGACTGGGAAAACGATAAATGGATGAAATGCGGGGACAAAGACAGAGCGATGGAATTACAAAATTGTGCATCATTTAATTTTTTTTTTACATCATCCAATTCACAGGAGGAAATGGAGCAGGAGCAGAGAGAGGAGATCCACAGTAGCTCATGATAAACATTCAATTTCCTCACAGAGATCATTCAATTCCCACCCAATCCTTGTATACGGTTGGAAAATCAGACTTTACATCTCCCCTTTACATCTGCACTTCCTGATTTTATGTCTGTCTTTGAGTTATTATGATTACCGTATTTTCTGTACTATAAGTCACTACTTTTTTTGACACTTTGAACTTAAACACCGGTGTTTCTCATGTATCGGCGGCACGAAGCTCGTTAGCTTTTTACAAGCTAGCAAGCTCCGTGCCGTCACATCAGACCCAGTCAGAGTGGACCACATGAAACTGTTCGAATAAATTCAATAGCGGCTTATAGACAGGTGTGCTCAATAGTCCAGAAAATACGGTATTATTTGTCTTGCGCATCATCATGAAACAGTGTATACAGAAAGGATGCAGTGGACGTACAAAGCAGTGTTTACCTGTCAGTCAAAGATTAGGGAACACGTGAACCTGCGTTGTCAATGTGTGCCTATGTGTGTGTGTGTGTTACCTCAGCAGGCAGCAGTGTGTAGGCGTAGAAGCGCTTCATGTTAGTGACCAGATCGTCCTTGGAGTTGATGACATATTCCACAAACATGCGGTTGAGGAGAAACCAGTCGGACCCTCCGTCCACAGAGATGCCTTCTGGGATTTTACGGTCGCCCAGCCTCCACATGTGGGTGTCGCACTCAAAGAACAGGCGATCCAGACCCTGCTTACGGATAAACCTAATAAACACACACACACACTTGTGGTTTAAACCGCCTCATACTGAATACATTTAAATACCCAAAACAGTTGCTTCTTGTTATTGTTGTGATTTTTTTTTTTTATATCGCCGGCTAAAAATACCAAAATCCAGGTGAAAGTTTTTCTTTACAATTTACATAAACACAAGCTCTGTAGGTTTGTTTTTTAACTGTTGCACATAATCAGCGACTCATTTAAATTTTGTCCCAATTTTTATATTTTCTTGTAAACAGAAGTTTTTATTTTGGCTGTGTGTGTCACAGGAGGACCTTGTTTCCAGTAAACAGCAGTGAACAGTGTGTTCCTGAGGGAGGAAACAACTTTTAGTTACTTCTAATCAGATCTGGATGATAATCAGTTTTACTAGGATCTGGCTCCTTATAAAATCTAGGTTTCTTTTTTGAACCAAGTGTGCACATGAGAACATAATCAGGTGGATGAGGAGACACTTTAACTGCAACAACAGCCGACTAAATACAATTATTGTTCAGTGTTACAAAAGGTCCACATTATTAAAGGAACAGAAAACCCATTATGACATAAACTCATGGGGTTGTTAGAACATAAAGAGCTCATACAACTAAGATATCATCTCCAAAAGCTGGAGTTCCCCTATCATGGAGGAAACGGATGGATGATACAGATGGACAGTGGAGTGATGGGGGAGAACATGGGGGAGGGAAGATGAATCAAAGTAAAGTTTAAACAGTTTGGGGAAATTCACTTATTCACAAAACTGATACATTAATGTCTATATCACAGACTGTATATAGAAATGGACAAAGAAAGCAGAGCTCAAAAATGAGGCCAATAGAGAAATGGTGCAATACTCCCAACAGCCACTAGATGCTGGCCCCAAAGTCATTCATGTTAACCTGTGTGTGATAAGTCTATTTATCAATCTACAGACAAACTGTGTCACCAGTTTGTCTTGTCAATATGCATTGAATTTTATATCTCAATTATTTTTATTATCAGTGATCTGATTGCCCACCTAAAAAAAATATGATTAAAAAAAACCTCAGTAAGTGGATATTAGGCTTTAAAAAGAGAAAATGTAGTGGCGTTGGTTTGATTGACAGCTCTGGAGTCAAGTTTCAGTTCAAAGTGACTTCCGGTTCAAAGGTTAGACCCGCCTCCTCCCTTCATTTCCAAATATGGTCACTTCTGGCTCCAAACAACAAACATGGTGACATTCAAACACCACACTTCTGGATTCAAACTTATTTATCTCTATATACAGTCTATGATTTCAGCCTATGAGAAAAATCCTCCCATTTTTCTGATTGGTTGAAATGCTCTGACATCATATGGGCTCAGCATGTGGAAGCTGCACATAGTGCGTCACACAAAAAAACTCTTCCATAAATGCTCAAATATGACTGAAATTTTTCTTAACATTACAAGTTATCAATCTCTGCATGTATGTCCAGTGTACTGTTCCTTTAAGGTTAAACTTTATTTCATTGAAAATTTGAATTTGGTGTGCATTGCTCATCAAGTCAGTTTTGCAAAATAAAACAATAAAAGGCAGAAAAATGCACAAAATATAAAATGCACACTGTGTAGGATATAAAGGAGAAACAAAAACTGTAGACATGCTTTGGCTGTTTCTCATCTTAACTGCCCTGTGAGGTAGATTTGAATTGTACATCCAGCAGTAACCTCCCTGTGAAACATGCCAGAATGTGTCCCTCACACTTGGTCCTAAATGACTTGAGAAATATGCTCTTCACACTCGTCACGACACACACGAGACGACAACAAGAAGGGCAACACTGCGCATACACAATGGGTGGTGTTACTCCTGCGAACGTATCGAGTGTGAGATGGAGGGAGTCAAATTCAGGTCAGCCAGGTCAGACTGTTCCCTCTGTTCTCTGAAATGTGACGAGGGCTGTCGACGTGCTGAACTTGTCACTCACACACACACACACACACACACACACATATAAAAACACGCCAAATATATTTTAGAAATGCGCTCATTCATCTTTCTAGCGTTTTTCAATTTGTCATCCAAACATATGCATATATTGGTGGATTACCAAGCTCCTTATTGTTGTTAATAAGGGTTTAAATCAGGAATAAAAACAGCTACACTCTCATCACACGGCACTGAATAAAATACTGTGACTGCAAACACAAAAAGGTACTGCTGAGTCACGCTGACTCATGCTTCCATGCTGGCCATTTCTCTCTCTCTCTTTTTTTTTTTTTTTTTACTTTCATGTGCTTTGGGGTATTTTTGCCCACAGTGTTGGGTGATGACTGGTTCGCCACCAGGGAAGTTATGGGGCGGAAAGCAAAAAAAGGGGGCGGCGGGGTGGCGTCAGCAGAGACGGGCGTTCTGGCAGCGACCTCGCCAGCTCACCCCACCAAGAAGGTTAATTAATGAAGCCACAGATGGGAGCTAATTGTATTATGATTCAGTGACCACGCCGTGCTGGCAGGAGTGTGCTGTGTGTGCATGTAGGTACTGCGAGTGTGTGTGTGAGTAACTGAGAGATAGAGCTGGCCAGAGGGGAGAGGGAGAGGGTGGTGTGTTGTGGAGAGATTAAAATAAAGTTTCAAAATTTGCATCTTACCTCGCGTTGTCCCTGCCGTGAGACTTAATGAAGTTCATGTCTCTGTATTTGGACAGGAAGGCCACCAGCTGGTTATTGGTCCTGAAATGGAAGAAAACATTTTACATCTGGTGAGAACTACAGCCAGAAGTGGGACATTGATTTTGCAGCACAATGTAAAGATGTAAAGTGCGTTCTGGGGGAAAATTGGGGGAAATGAGTTCATCCTTTACCAGCTGTTACAATACAGTCAAAATCAGAAATGTGTTTACTCCCGCTACACTCAGGACAGTGAAGCTAACAACGACTTCCCTATGTTCAAATAAAGATAAAATAATAAAACAAAAAATACACTGAAAATAAAAATACTACACAAATTCAAGCAGAGAGGTAGTTTGTGAGTTTAATAAACAGCTATTTATTTACAGTTTTGTGCAAACAGTTTGATTTTTGTTTTCTTTTTTTGGTCAATGCCGTCTCTGAAGTTTAGAGAGTTAAATGTTCAATTATCTTGATACATGACAATATGTGTATAACTATACATGCATTAAAAAATATGAGCACTATTATCCCTGTAACACCTGAACCATCCAATAATTGATATAGATAGATTTTTTTCGATATTTTTTTATTTTTTCATTTTTTCATTAACTCTCAAAAATATCACACTGGTGCTGTAGAGGTCTCAAAAACTCATGTATCAAATATGACTCATTTGGTATTGAAGGGTTAAACCAAAACTTCTTTTTCCTTTGATTCAGTTTTAAACTGTAACCCTTTATGTTTTAGTGAGTGACTAAGTTTATCCATCATACAAACTCTCACTTAACATTTAACTGAGATGTGTGTACAGATCACAGCAGAAACGTCTTCATCCTGATCAAACAAACCAGGTGAGGAAGGTACAACTGGACAAACACATTCCTCTGTGTGTGATTTGAGATTTTTTCTGTAACTTCTGTAAAATCAAGGGTCTGGAAAATGTGTTTTTGCAAATTTTCAAATTCAGGAAAGTACACAAGATCCAACAGTTTTGGTTACTTCACCAAAAATATTTCTGTGTTTTTTATTAGTGGTTTAAAGTGGGTGGGGGAAAGTGATCAAAGTGATTATCCACAGTCCTGAAACAGAAAATCCTCAAGGGAAAAAACTTATTAAAAATATTAATAATGACAATAAATTCCACATGCAGTTCTCATTTTGTTAAATACATAAAATCTCCATCATCTCTGGACATGCAAACTTTATTTCATTAATGACATCAGTCTACTTCATCATGAATCCAGTCTCAGTGTGTTACCACTGCAGGTTTTAAATTTCACCATCACAACTGCACACGTTGTTTTTGAAGTCACCACATCACACTTGTTAAACTGAGCTTTAAGCTGAGCACTGAACACTTTCAGCAGATGAGTGTGGAAACAGCCTCCCAGTGTCAAACTCATGCATATACATTATTCTGACACTTTACGCTCCAGTGAGGCAACAATAACAAAAACACATTTTTGAGTGGCGGGATCTTTAATGTTAAAGGAAAATAGCTGAAATTTAAGAGCAAGTGTTCGGGGTCTGTAAATCACACCCCAATCAATTAAAGACCTCGGCTGCTCTCGATATCAGTCCCTCCGTCCCTTCAAGCCGTTAAAGCTATTTAGGATTATACAAAAGATTGTGCTATCCATGATTTTGATGAATGACTCCATGCTGCTCTTACATTGTAGAGCAGTCTACTCCCTCATACACAGGCCAGACAGGCTAAAAGCTTTGCTCTGCAGGCTATGCCCCAGTCAATGGTTCTAACATTTCATCTGCCGTGGAGCCTTTCATGACGGCTTGGCCTGCCTTTCTAAAAGAGCAGCGAGGCTCAAGGATCAGTGGGGGGAGGGACAAGCGCATATTAATGTCATTTTCTCTTGAAGGAGCAATTTCACAGCCTGGGGGGCTTATCTTAGGAGGTCCTGAGCCATAAAGCCAAACTGATGATGTGCTGTACAGACACATGCAGTCCTCTCTGTCTCTACTTCCCACACACATGCATACACGCTGTGTATCTGCCAGCGTGCACACCGACAGTACAATATACATGCGCAGAGACACACAAATGCTTGTAGGCACGCAGACACAGACACACACACACACACACACACACACACACACACACACACGTTCCAGTTTGCTGGTCATAAAGTGT
>OOFC01010216.1:1237-13447 GCA_900323345.1 Pseudochromis fuscus
CCGGCGGCCCCGAGCCCTGTTCCCACCCCTGCAGCTGCACCTCCACCCCCTGGCAGCAGACCCAACATACCTCCTCTGTCTGTACCGGGGAAACCAGGAGCACCGGTGAGCACTCCTCACACACTTTCTTTTCGCTCTAAAAGGAAACATTGTCACACATGAGAGTTTCTACTTGGTGCACTGCAGAGGAAGAAGACACAGAGTCAACAACAACCACGCATCTTCTCATTTTTAACTTGTGTCACTTTTGGACAACAGGCCTAAATCTGACCACTGAATCCTCATCTTATCTTGCATAATCTTGCATAACTCATGATATAGTGATTTCATATTGTTTATCTGTGTGACACTTCAAGTATGGAAACCAACAACCCTTTGTCCTTGTCAAAGTTTTGATCTTTTTCCTCTCGGGACAGATGATTGAAGCAGTTTGATTGGACCATTGAAACACATTGAAACACCACAGCTAGCTAGCTAACATTACTAGTTAGTATTACTATTACGTACTGTAGCGTCTCTCCAAAAAGAAGCCACCACACATGCTGCACTTCCTCTGTTCTCTCTTGTTAAAAAGGACACAGGTCGTAGCTCAAGCCAAAAACAAACCTGTTAAACACGATCCAGCCGCTCGACAGACATTTGTTTGTTGTCACCTAGCAACCAAACTGAAGCGACGTTCTGTAACATTTTGTAGAAAAAAAAAGTTACACAGTGTCAAGGGGTTTCTGATTGAACTCAACTAACATCAGAGTCAAAACCAACACTTTATACTAACGATACTGTGCTATCACACTTCTGATCATTATTACAGCTGCGACTGTGAAGGATTTCTGGCAGTAATCTGAACTTTGTCACTAACAGCTGATTGATTGACTGGTGGATGTAATGATACTTACTTCAACTTTGAAATAAACAAAGTTACTTTTTAATTTTTTTGATAATATCATTAAGTGAGTGAATAAAGCGACCAGCAGTGTGATCTGAAAGCATTAAAAACACATTTTTGTCTTCAGACATGTCTGACCATCAGTCAGTTTCATTACTGTAATCTTTTCCCATTGCCTTTCTCTTCTCTTCTCACTGAATTATTTACCTCCCCTCCCATCACTTGTCCTCCTCAGGGAACTTTTACAGAAACCCCGGCCTCAAATGTCCGCCGTGTGATCGCCCAAAGACTAACCCAATCCAAAACCACCATCCCCCATTCGTACGCCTCCATCGACTGTGACATGGCTGCCGTCATGAAGCTCCGTAAAGATCTGGCCGAAGGTAAACAACAACAAAAAAACACCCATAACACTTGAAGTGAGCATGTATGCACTCGTACTATTCTTCACATGCACATGTTTGCATCATGTTCTTCAGTGAATGTCTGACAGTAAGATTTGGAAAGCAACTTTTCCATGAAGATGTGGATTTCAGGGTTTTCACATGACTGCTTATTCATGCATTCAGATAACCTGTGGTACATGTCCTCTGTCAGGGTAATTACGCCCCTCTGGTTCATATCAGCACACACATCTCAGTCCCACGGAGATGGTGGTTTTTCTTTTTCTGATTCAGAGAAATAGTTTTATATACATCATTTTAAAGCTTTTAGGCACTATAGAAGTTTTTTTTTTAATCCATCGAGCGATACCATCGGGGACACCTGCAACAGATGGTATGGCCTCCTGCAGAGTCCCCCGCTCTCAACATCACACAGTCAGTCTGGGATTGCATAAATAGACGGAAACTATTTAAACAGCCTCAATCCAAAAAAAAAAACTGTAGCCAGATCCCTACTATGCTTGGACCAGCCAATCTGCCAGTGCACACAGGGTGGTCACAGCAGACTCTTCATGCCTCCTGTGTCTAAGAATTCCTGGTCTTGCTGTTTGGTGGATGTGAGTTACTAAAGTCAGTATAAATTATTCATAAATGCTTGAATGATATCAAGACACCTCCAGATGTTTAAGGGTGTGTTATGTGATCGAAAAACATCTATATCTGAAAACTGTTTGTACACACCCTGTACCACAACATGAGATAATCATATCTTGACATTTGACTAGCGGTTTGCTGCAGTTCAGTCCAGTTCAAAGAAAAAAGTGTCATTAAAGAAGTTCAGTGACAAACTTTGGTAGAAGTGGAGGCTGGTCAGGAACAGTGAGGTGTAGGACTGTTTCTCTGTGCTTACAGGACAGTAAAGTACTCTACCAGAGTAATCATTTCTCTCTGGTTGAATGGATTCTTCTGAGTGTTAGTGCTTTTGTTGTGCACTGTGTGATAAATGATAGTATTCATGAGAAAAGGAAAGCGCTGAAGGCCACTGAAGAAAAAAGATCTGGGTGAGGGCAATGTGTACCAAAGGAAAATAGATCAGCCCATTCATTCAGTGTTATTAAGATGGGTACTGTGCAGATGGGATGAGCCTTTTTGGTTATACATATAAAATGAACTATTATGAAGACTTCTGTATTTTTGCACGCCGCTGTATCACTCTCAGTCTCGCCAACTTCCCTAACGGTGATTATTGAGCAAACCGCAGCTTCTTGTGCAACAGACACGTTTTTCATGTTTCAACAGTCACTTTTCAGTGTTTTGCCTCTTTCAACTCAATTTTTTTCCCCCTTAAATGTAGCCTGTGCTTACTTTGGGCCATTTTTCATGTTGACACAGCAAGAGTGTTTTGTCACTTTCCTAGTTTTTAACAGTTAGTTCAACACACTATCACAAAATTGGCTTTATTTAGCTTAACGACTAAATCTCGCCGGGTCCGATGGAGGAAATAGGATGGCCAGTCCAGTCCTATTAACAGGGTGGTATGTGTGTACTGAGGGATTCTCTGTCCGGTTGTTTTCGCGGACCCTCATTGTTCAGGAGCAGTGCGATTTCACGGTTAGCTCATTAATCATCCCGCTCACAGAGTTCATAACTGTCTGGTGCTGCACTATTGGACACTGGTAAAGGTTGGCAGCGATGCCAGTCCGAACCCGCCTGGCCCTTTTTTGGAGTCACACATGGAAAGAGAAATGGAGCAAATGGTAGTAACTTAATCTTACACAGAGGGGCTGGTTGTGATCAGCTAGAGTCCATGTCAACAATATAAAGGATTTGGCTGCAGTGTGCCATACAACACTGTGCAAGAGTTTCCTCTTGTGTTAATTTTTGTCACCCCACATCCTTGGCTGTCTCTGCTTTTAGGAAGACCTCTTTTTTTAGCTGTCCAACCATCTTTTTGCCTTTATTATGGTAATAAGCAAAAAGTACAAATGCTGGTTCTCATCAGAGGGTATATAGGAATGGATGAAGCAACCAGGGTTCAAAAATGAGACCAATGCAGAAGTGCAAAAAAAGTGTAATACTTCAGATGAAAAAATCGTCATGTAATATTCAGAGAATACATTTTTCCACAAGTCATTTTGATGTCATTAGCTAAAGTCAGTTCTTCTTATCAGTGATCTGGTGGCCAATCATGATTAAGTAGATATTAGCCTTCAAAAAGAGGAAAATTTAGGGGTGTGGTTAGTTGGATCGACAGCTCTGGTCTCCAATGAGATCAGCTCTGAAGTCGGGCCTCATACCCGTTGTGCAGTGTCCTCAGGTGCAATGGTCAGACCCGCTTCCTCACGCCTCCTTTCATTTCCAAATATGGTCACTTCTGGCTCCAAAAAAACCAACATGGTGACGTTCAAATGCCAAACTCCTGGATTCAGAACCCATCGGCTTTATCCTTTCTATATATAGTCTATGATTGTTATTAGTGCTTCATTCAGACTCACAGGTTGTCCTTTTTCTTTTCAGAAGAGATCAAAGTGTCTGTTAATGATTTCATCATTAAGGCAGCTGCTGTTACACTTAAAGTAAGTATTCATGAATATGTGTATTTCTTAACTTTGAGCCTGTTGTTCAGTACAGAAGCCCTAAAAGGACGTGGTTAACCATGTTTTTATTCTCTCCATTTTCCCGTGATAACGAGATAATATCAGTTTATACGAGTTTATTTCTACGAGAAATAAAGTTTGTTTTTTCAAAGATGAAAGGATAAATTATCTTGTTCTCTCGAGAAAACAAAGGTCGTTTTCTGGCAACTGCACCACAGTAACATCAAGTGATCATAACTCCAAACCATGATGAGCTAAAGCACAAACAAACAGAAGTAGAGCTCACTGTGTGCAGCAGCAGCGTGGAAGGTCATGGTCCCGATAAAGTTAGTAATCAGACTTTTGTTTTGATTTCTACATCGCCAGAAACTTATCTCGTTATCTCGAGAAGATAATCCTGTTTTCTCGAGATAACAAGAAAAATAACTCGAGATCTCGAGAAAACCACTGAAATTATCTCGTTATCACGGGAAAATGGAGAAAATAAAAATATAGTTAACCACGTCCTTTTCGGCCTTCTGTAGTTTACTACCTTAACCCTTTGTATTTTTATACTACCATGATTAATGCACTATTTATCTACAAATATCTGATCTTTTGTTCCTTTTAGTGCTTGGGGACAGAGACCTTGTAGTTCATACTATAAATGATTTCTATGGGCATCGCTTCACCAAATAGAAACTCAGGGATAAGAACAATCTCAAAAATCCATGTTGATGTTTTGTTTTTTGGGGTTTTTTTTTAATCAAATGCTGTAAAGAAAGATGCTGTTGTTAGAGTTGAGGAATGTGTGGAGGGGATTGGGGGTTAAAAATAGATGCAGTCCTGTAATTTAGTTATCCCAGCCAGGAATGTCTCAGCTGCATCTCATAGGAACATAATTTCCTATCACTTATTTGAAACACTGGTGTACGAGGGCCGAGCAGCAGCAGCAGCTGGGAAACCTGGCTATTTGGTGCATGTGTTACAGTCAATGTGAGGAATGTGGAACATACATGTACATTTCCCACTTAATGTGAGCACGACAAGGTTCCTCTTCTAGTCCAAACACTACTTTTTTTTTTTTTTTTTTTACTGTTAATACAATCTCCCACATGACCAAAAATGCCTCTTTGGATTGGCTACTGCGCTGCACTGAGTTATGCAATATGCCTGTGTGACACTGTTGCATTAGAGAAGTGCTGTACTTTTCTCCAAGTTCACTTAAGTGCATGAGGAAGTGGGATCAATGTCATGTCAGATTCATATTTTTTCTGTGTTTATAGCTGAAGTTTGCTGTGAGACAATAATGAAAACAGATATTTTATAAGAGAAGCTCACCAATAACAGACTTCAGATCAAATCCTCAGATTATTTATGCACATACCAATTTTGCCTCTGAATACAATCATTACAGAAATATGTTTCTGCTGTAATACATTGTTTGAAAGGAAAAAAACTTTCTTAATTGGCTGATGCACATGATAGAGGAAATAGTATTTTGGTGTTGTATCACACTTTCATTTGTTTCTCTCAAACTGCATAAAATCATCATGTAACTGAGTCAGAGAAAGAGTTTGTCTCTCTTTGTCGGGATCCGTGTTGGGATCTGTGTTGACCTCTGACGACTTTTATTCTAGGAAATGCCTGAAGTGAACGTGACCTGGTCTGGAGATGGACCCAGTGCACTCGATTCAATCCATATTGCAATCGCTGTGGCAACTGACAAAGGCCTCATTACACCGATCATCAAAGATGCTGCAAACAAAGGAGTCCAGGAGATCTCGGCTAGCGCCAAGGTAAAGATCAGAGGGATAAGAGGAATTAGAGAAGAGAACAATGAACTCCTTTTGTCAGAGTCTCCTCAAGGTTTCTTGCAGGGTCTTTTTTTTTTTGGTATTATTTTTTTGCTGATTGGTAATTTCTAACTTCAAGTGTCAGAGTTTTCTGCTGATTTGTACATGGGAATAAATATGGGAGTTGAGACCTGACGACACCCCAAGCTCCATAGAGTGGTGCTTGCCTTCTGGCTGTTAGCAGGTGTATTGAGTAGCAATTTCAACAACTGTAGAGATTTTTAGATTTTGGATGGTAGGGATTTTGTGTTGTCTGGTTGTAGGTTTAAACAGTCACTGGGCACAGATAAAGTAAAATTAACTCATTCAAAGCCTTCATGTCCACATTTGGACCTCTGTTTACCCACCACTGGCGCCACTGGGAAAGACTCCTCGCTCTCCTTTCCCAGTTCATTCCCCATGTTCCTGGAACACAGTGTCGTGCACGACTATTACAACACGTCTCCATGATGGTCAAGTTTGGTTAAGCCACAAACTGACAGAGAAGGCAACAGAGTCCCAGACTCTTGGATACGTAACTGGGCAAAAATTAAGTCCCAACTAGAGGCGATGAACTCGTATTCAATAGACAATATTAGCTTGAACAGAATTTAAAAGTAGTACACATACAATCAAAAAGAAGTTAAAGTACAAGTAAAATAGTAGAGAAAAAAAGCATATTTTAGGATAAAAATATATTAAATTAAGTACAAAAGAAATGTAAAGTACCAAGTGGCGTATTTCAAGTCAGCAGATTTTCCAATGGCTAAAGTACAGAGATGTGTTTTGAATATATTTATTGAGCTTGCTTCCCTAATATCTACTGGCAGTGTGTTGCAGAGCTTTGGGACGTAGCCGACAAAAGCTGCATCCCCAATTTTCTGTCTGCTGTTGTTGGTAACTTCCAATAAACCAGTTACTGCAGCGTTCTTGAAGCCAAGTAGTTAATTTGCGAGATGGAAATGTAACTTGGTCCACGAATATTTAGGTCCTTGCACAGAAGGACGAGGACTTTAAAATCAACTCTATATCTAACTCACAGAGTAACGATGGTCATGCCTTATGTTTATTATGAAATAGTTTTGAGAAAAAATCAGTTTCTGTTAAGTGCTAGATATTAAACCACTGCCTAAAATATTACACCACTAACGTGTGCACACATACACACCCGCTGATCCAGGACAGGAACACAGCACACACTGCATCATCCCTCAAACCCACCCACTGCTGTTAGGTTTTGATGTGCCGCTGCCTCGGGTTAAACCTGCATTTTCTGCTCTTTATTGGTCTCAAATTAAAATCAACATGTGGTTTGCGTGAAGAACAGCGAGGTCGCTGGCGGCGGTAGATGAAATGGATCGAAACGCGACTCAAAATGAGCCCACCGCGTCCCGCTGTTTCTCACTATTCTGTGAATCCTCTGTGACTCTCTGTGTTGGATGTGCCCCTGCATTAACCTTTGAGTGGATTTACATTAAAGAAAAGTTCATGTGGGGTTTATCCAGTAGTTTTCAACCTCACAGTAGATAAGTTTAAAGACACAATTAGCTTATTTATTTCATAGATGTCTTATTAACTGTAAAAAAGCTTGACTTAGTTGTCTTGCTTATTGAATCATTTTTAATGCAGGTGGAGTCCCTACTTTGTTTTCCCACAAAGTCTCATTCATGCAGTCATGGAGCAAGGATCCACAGAACCTGGCTGAATATTGTGTTAGTTTTTTCTCGCCAGATGTCTCTTCTCTCCTTCTGGGTGTTGTCAATTCCCTTTCTTCATTTTAGCCATGCACAGTCTGATAGTTTCCATTTATATCCGCTCTCGCTATTGGACGTTTAATCATTTTCTTGAACATGATATTTGAAATTGATCCCCGAAGCTCTTCACCAGAAGCTCTGAATGGTATGAAACTGTAACTGAAAGGCTTTTAACTTTTGGTAAATTGCCCTGTGTAAAAAGTCTGTTGTTGTGCCTCAGCAGCTATTGGATGGATATCCTCGCCCCACTCCAAATTAATTATAATCGCTTTGGTAATTGTTAGTATTAGCATTTATCTGAAAGCATCAATGTGGCACAGCCTCACAGAGCTGCGTGGATCAAATTCTAATTCCAGTCGTATTTTTAAATATGACACTGCTTCATGTTCTTTATTCACACGGGGGTTTATATCACATATATACAGGGTTTCTGCGGGGTCTTAAAAAGTCTTAAATCCAATCATTTCGATTTAAGGCTTTAAAATGTCTAAAATTCCCCTAAAATTTCGTAAAATGTCTTAAATAGCGGAAAAAAACGTAGCCCTTTTACCCCGAACATTTAGCTGGTGGCAGAAAGTGACGTGTCAATCACATTGCTGTAATTCCTCAGCCATTTGCGTTAGCGATGTGACTCCAGCTCATTCAGAAAGTCGACAATCAGAGTTTCCGTAAAATACCGTAATATTGGTAATATATACGAAACGTTCCACTTGTCGACTTTCAGAATCAGCTGGACTCACGTCGCTGGGGCAAATGGTCAAGGAATTACGGTAAATTGATTTATGCTATTCACCCTGTATCTCCGGTGATATGCTTGGTTTTAAAGGGTTTTTAAAAAGCCCACAGCAAAGCCAAATTACTTGTATAAGATGGGAAAGCGCAAATTCAATGGGTTTTGGCTTCAGAACGAACAATTTAATGCATGGTTGAAGCTGGTGGATGGAAACATATCAAGCACACTGCACCTTCTTCAAGAAAACTTATGAAATAGATCTTAAATTGTATTCACTATGGTCTTAAAAAAGTCTTAAATTTGACTTGTTGAAACCTGCAGAAACCCTGTTAAAGGTATTTGTATATTCGCTCATATGTCACATAGCAAATGTTTATTTGTTCAGGACTGTATTTATCTGGTGTTATGTCTCATTAAATATTTGTCGGGTCTTTGAAGCAAAGATTAAAATGTATTTTTATGTTACTTTTTGTATCAGGCGCTGGCCCAGAAGGCTCGAGATGGGAAACTCCTGCCTGAAGAGTACCAGGGAGGCTCATTCAGGTAAACCTCAGATACACATCATTTCTTGGCTCATGATTTCAGAAAACTCAATGTGTTTCCTCTTCAAACTTCTGTCTCATATCTCAATTTAATAAACAGTTGTTTTTTTATGTGTGGGAACAGAGGCCCTTTCACTTCCAATTCTAATTCTGTTCGGCAATTTCCTTTCCAACTCGGTAATAAGGATAGCCATCATAAATTTCCGCTCTTATGACTTAAATCCGGTTTCACAGATAGTCAATATATTATGCATATTCTACATTTCATGTGAGCCTGAACTGAATGTGGACTTGGGCGACAAGGACCATCAGTTACTGTGCCATCAATTGCAGAAAAGTGGAAGGGAGGCTTTTTTAACTCATTAGAATTAATGGTGTCATTTAGACGTAAATGGGGTTTCTGTGTCAGGCAGGAGCGATAAATTCCAATGGAGATGCAGCCCGCTTTGTCCTCCTGAGGATATATGTGTACACCCTTCCTTCTATTCGTTTTCTCATCTCCCCCGAGTGAGATCTCTCATTAAGGCAAACAGCAAACTGCCCCTCGGGTTAGCCTTACTTACCATACACCACATTTAAGGGGAGGTTTCAGGGCTGGTCTTGCTTTATTAGTCTTTACACCTTCATGTTCTATTTTATAAAATACAATGTTCAGAGAAAATCATATTTAAATACTTAATTCACCCTCTCATTTTTATTCACTCACTCTAAGTGATAATGGTCTTTTTTTTGCGTCAAGGAGCTTAGAACCGCCATTATGTCCGCTTAGTTAATTTTTATGCATTTTCTCGCCTGCTGAGCTTGACTAATGATGTAATATGTGTGCTCTCTCGTCTCATTCCCATCCCTTCCTCCCTCCCTCCTACATTTTCTTCTTCATCGGCGGCAGCATATCTAACCTGGGGATGTTCGGAATCAGCGGCTTCAGCGCCGTGATCAACCCTCCTCAGGCGTGCATCCTCGCCGTGGGGACGTCCAGGGCCGAGCTGCGACTGAACGAGGACGACCAGACCCTGCGCACTCAGCAGCTGATGACAGTTACATTGTCCAGTGACGGACGGCTAGTGGATGACGAATTAGCCTCTCGCTTTCTTGATAAATTCCGTGCCAACCTAGAACAACCACAACGCATGACTCTGGCCTGAAGAAGAAAGACAGATAATATTTAAGTGATGGGAAAGATTAAGCAGGAAACACCCACGTAACAAAGCCTGAGTCGTGCTTTGTTAATTGCCATTTATGCCTAGATTAAGGCTTACAGAGTAGTGTTGTACATAATGTAATCTTCAGTTTGTGGCAGGTAATCAGCAGGCTTTGTGATGGAGCAGTTAAAGTGGACTTCTGCTGGAGTGGTGGTGGATTCTAGCAGTGGTGCCAAATATCACAAAGACAGCAGGTATAGCAAAGTGTGTCTCATGTACTGTAACATGTGTGGTTGGTCCACCACACTAGCGTTGTGTATATATATAAATTGCTTTTTCTGGTTCAGGTTCTATTTTTCAGACCCAGTTAAAGATATTTATTACTGAACATCAGCAGCAATGCAGCTTCTGGTTAAACCATATGAACCACTTCCTGTTGTTACAAAATTCAAGAGTTTAATTCATCACTTATTATTTGTTCATGTTAATATGTTTTAACTTATTTCAACCAGACATCAATCAAAACAAATCCTTCCACTCCATGTGTATATAAAACAATATTTAGGCTTTTAAATGTCAATAAAACCTACCGCTCGACCTTTAGATCATTGTGCGTCTCATTAAAACCATTTCCAGTTTTAATAAAGTGGCACAGCTACCAGGGAAAGCAGAGTGTGTATGTGTGTCTGTTTCTATTTAATTAGAATCTAAAGAGATTACGTAATAGTTATTTTATAGGAGCCAATTAGTGTAATTTGTTAAGCTGAGTGTACGGGTCAGACTCTGCCAGCAGATGTTTATCTTTGCTGTAAGCGTGGACAGAACAGCTGTTTACATTATGTATCAGCACCAGCCCGGCAGAGCTTATCCTAGATATGCAAAATCTTACTTGGTCTCTATTGGAGATTACAGAAGAAGCCACAGAAGTTGGGAAAGTTGCGACTTCTCCACCTTAGATTTCCAGATTACACACTTGATGTTGCAGCACAGGCAGCCTTCAAGCTGAGAGTAAAGGAGCAGTTACAGCAATGCAGTTTGACAAAAGGGGGGAAAAAAAACCTGCTGCTACGACACTTCATGGCTAAATTCATGGCTCTTCTTCTGTATGCAGCATGAACTAATTAACAAGATGGGTTTTTCTACATTTAAATTCAGAATATAAATCACCTGAGGTGGATTGTGGATTATGCAGGTAGCAGTGGAACAGAGGTACAGGAACTGCATTAATTTTTAATATGATTATGGCCGGGGCTGTCGAAAAATACCGCCTGATGGTAACTCCGATAACCGCCTCCCCTCCCTGCTATGCTGCTTTTACTACAACTCCTCACACACTTAACAACCACTTTTCAATGACCGGAGTGAGGACATTTTGTTCTATGGTTGCTGTGGTATCAGATTGAGATTCAGGATTGAGGAGGGAGACGTAGACACAGGCGAGGGTGCATAGGGACGGGGGTTGCAGTGGGGGTGGTACAGGCAATTGGCACAGCCCAGCTGTTTTCTACAGTATGCCCAGTGTTCTGCTAGCTATTTGCACACACACACACACACACACACACACACACACACGCCTTCCACGGTGCTAGTTACCAAGGAACTAGAAGGTACACTCAAATAAAAAGTGAAGAGAGGACAAAAAAATGTTGCCCTTTAACATCCCAGCCTGAGTCATACACACCACACATCATGTGGATAAGAACAATCCAGCTTCTCTGTCATTGTTTGAGATGTCACCATGAACAGGTTTGTAATAATTAGTACCGTATTTTCCGCATTATAAGGCGCATGGAATAGAAACTACTGTAGTGGCTGGGGTTGTGTTATCATCCATCTAGATGAAGCTGCACTAAAGTGAATGTCAACAAAACAGTCAGATAAGTCAGTCAGTCAAACTTTATTAATAGAAAACAAACCAACGTTCTGACAACTCCGTTCACTCCCAAAACAAGCTAGTGCATTCACAATACGGTACCGTACGTACTGGTAGCTCTTACCGGTATTTGCGCCGCCTTTGTTGAAAACAATGTATTTCCAACTCCATTTGTCACAGTTCAAAGCTACATGAACAGCTGTTTTATTTTTTTCTCCGAGGTAACGTCAGTGACGTAGTATTATCTTTTACCAACAGCAAGGTACAACAGGTAGTGCAACTTTTTATCACGTAGTTAGTGCATCACAAACGTGGAGGGAACTTTTCCCTGATTCAGTAAACACGTAAAAGAAACAGTCTGATACCGCTACTGTAAATCAAATGTTAGTGCAATCACAATATACGCCCCCTAAGGTAGGCTATGGCAGCCATAATTAACCAATATTAATCCATATATAAAGCGCATCGGATTATAAGGCGCACTGT
>OOFC01010220.1:1219-11451 GCA_900323345.1 Pseudochromis fuscus
GGGGGGGGGGGGGGGGGGGGCATAAAAGGTAGGCAGCACAGAAAAGAGAAAATGTACTGCAATGTTTGGCTTTGTTAGGTAGCTACGTACCCAGCACGGTGGCTAAACAAGAGAAACAAATACCTCCCAAGCCCTCAAGATTACCGGGATCCACTAATTATTTGTCCAGTTTCTCCTGCTCTGCTTCCAGCAATTACACGCAAAGCAGAAATCTAACGTGTTTTTCATTCACGTAATTTTCATCAGAGCCGCTCTCTCTCTTTGTTGTTTTGTTTAATATTTCGAGGCCAGCAGGGGGATTAGTGAAACTTTTGTGTTCTCTGCAGAAAGTTCAACATCAAGTGAAAGTCCAACAGAACAATAAGACAGAGACCAGAAGGAGTGAGGCTGCGAAGGACAACAAATTAGCCTAATGCACAGTTCAAACGGTCATAAAAGCTCTCGCTGGCCCGGGTTTGAGGGCTGCTCTGTGGAGAACAAGGAGCCACATAAAAGCCGAGGGGACCCCTGCTAGCCCAGTGAGAATGAGCCCATGCTGTTGGGAGTGGTGGTGCTGGTTATAATGGGGGGTGGAGAGGGGGTCTTGTGGTTCCCCGGGGGGCATGTTTTCTCTCCCTCCCCCTGTCCTGCTCCAGTTAGTTCACTCACTCAAGACCAGACATCATCCCTCCCTCCTCTCCTCCTTCCCTCCTGCCTTCTGGCTCCACAATTGGAAGTCCATTTGCTTTGCTTGATCAGTCCCCTTGCCATGGGCTATGTCTATCATCAGTGCACAATATTTGTAGCAGAAGTTTGTATGCCCCACTTGGGAATAGGCTATCAAGTCCAGATGGGGCTCTCCTTTTAAAAAAGCCAACCAAGACCTGAGCGTCTTCAGCCTCCACTGCCATTGGGACAAAATGCTGGAATCCAATTATTCACCTAATTAGCATCTGCTCAGTCCCGCTAATAGTCCCTGCAACGTCTCTATCTTTACACACCTCTCATCTTTTCCTGACAGTCCATGTGAAAATGCACTCTTCTTCTTTACGGTTTGGTGCCACGACTTTAGCACCCACACAAAGCTCCATGGCATCGAACGTGAAAGCGTGGAGCGAAAACAATAATTTAATCGTCCTCCGCCTTGACAGCTGGCCACAGGCTGGTGGCAGGGACAGAAAGGGGAGTATCAGATGTGGAAAAAAAAAAAAAAGAGTCTTTGGTTGGGACACCCAGGCCTGAGGCACATCGCCCAGGCAGATCAATAGGCTAGAAAGAGTAATGATGATGGTGGGGCGGACGGCCAGAGCCACAGTTAGAGAAGCCAGGTCCAGAATAGTGGTCAATCTGTCATCTAACATGGCTGTCAATTACTAACGCACTTAACGCTAACGTGGGGCATCCGATAGCCAGAGATAGCAAGAGAGAGTGAGGTACAGACAGAGATAGACGGAGGGGAAAGAGAAAGACAGAGTAAGAGCATAATACTTAGAAGATGAATGGGCACATAATACTGTCATCGTGAGTTAAACCACTAAGGGCAGGATAGCAGCCTGCGCATTCTGCAACACATGCTCGGACTCCTGTTGCCTTTTTTTTCACTCTCTCCTCGCCGCTCCCTTTTCAGGTGCTCGGATGTACGCCGCGAAACTCCGACTGGGGCCAACTGTATTTGTTTAAGAGGCTTCCCCGAGTAACATCTGCTGCTGAGCTGGCCCTTATTTATTGCGAGATGCCCTGGATGCTTTTCCGTAACATGTGGAGACATTTCAACTGTCACACTTTAGATATTACAGGAAGATGATGGTAGCTGCGATCTCGCTGTACAAAGTGCAGGTGGGGCGAACGCTTTTTGGAAGCAGAGAGACAAACTACACTGGGCGCGAGGCCTGGTCTACATTTAGCCGACTGTGTGACTGGACAGAAAGAGCAGAAAAAGGGGGAGTGCAGGGCGCAGCAACTCATCTTTATCGGTTTCAAGACCATAAATCTCGACGGTCTCAGCTCTTAAACAAATACAAATATGATCACAGGGAGAGAAAAAACAAAGGCTGGGGAGCGACATGGCTGGTGCCTCCTAAGTGCCTGCCATTTTTCCATCTGTGTTGATTCTTTTAAGAGGAGAAGAGAGGGAAGCAGCCGTTGTGGCTGCACATAACACCGCCGGGATGCAACCATCGTCTGGGGTGAGAGCGAGGGCCGTGCTGTGAATCAGTCTGACTCTGTGTGCCATTAAATCAGGAACAGAGACCTACTCCTCTAATCTTTTTGTAAAAACAGCACAATAAACCTTTATGGATGCGTTAAAAAGTATTTTGACAAAGAGTGAAATAGATACACAACAAAACAACAATACAAATATAACAGGAAAAAAAACAGCCATATTTTTAGACTCCCGGTGAAACTAAATCTGCTAAATCTGCTTTTGTAAACCTGTCATATTAGCCAGTCCAGCTATTTTGTACGCTGCCAGCTTTAGGGTAAATGGATCGCACCTCATGCTGCATTATACCATCATGCAGACGCCCAAACTGACTTCTGAGAAATGCACAGAAAAGAGATAAAGAATTCACAGAGATGTCCTCACCCTGCATCTGGTAACTGTAGGGGGCCTGTCCTGTCTGCGGCGTGGTGAAGCCGGAGCTGTAGCTTAGAAAGCCCGTCTGTCCCGGGGATTGGGACTGGCTCAGACCCCCCTCCGTCTTTATGCCTGCCCACAATGGACCTAAATCAGTTAGTGACACCAGATCGGTTTGATGCACAGACAACATTCAACACAGGTTTAAATTACAGTGGACACAGCAAAGGGACACCCCCTCTGTCTGTTAGCATAGCGCACACACTAATCACAAAGGATGAGCAGTGATTATCTGACTACTGATTTTCACTATCATCTGTTTAGAAATATTATCTCCCATTGGATCCTATCACGCTGAAAGAGTCTTGTAAAACCAAAAGGCATGTTTGGATTATAATTGTTTGATAATAATAATAATAATAACCAATGTTTTTATTATCATCTAAGATAGGTCATATCTGAAAAGTAACATTGTGCTTGTGTTTGCGAGCTCCACTGACCACTGTCTTGGCTGAGTCAGTCACAATGTAGTTCCTACGCAACAGTAGGTTGCAGAACTCCATTCAAATAAACAGTGTGAATTCCTCCTCATATTGGAGAGTCTTCTGGGGTCAAAACACTCCAAAGACTCTGGACAAATAAAGTCCACAGCGAGCCACGTACTTTATACTTTATCTTGCACTGCCAGAGGAAACCAGCTTTTGTTTTCAGATTTATATCGCTAATCTTTCCGATCTATCTGAACAGCTTCACAAGCAAATTCACTTTTATTACACCGAAGGAGAATATGCAGGCACTAAACAACAACTCAGCATCTCTGCTGCTTTGAGGGATTGTGGGAACACGGTTTGGTATGAGCAAGGTCTTGGTCCTGACCTTCAGTGGAGAGAAAATATGTAGTTGTACATTTGTCATTCTACGCATGAACACAATTTGAAGAACACTGGCATTATTAACAGACTGACAAGAGGATGACTTGTGTTAATCTTACCGTAAGCCGGGATGCCATAGGGCTGGCCAGGCTGGGGATAGCTAGCATAAGCTGCAGCCTGCTGCATTCCTGTGGTGTACTGCGTCTGTCCATACGCAGCCATATTTTGGGATGAAGGGGTAGGAAGAATATGCGGATATGTTCTGCTATTTAAGAAAAGAAACAAAAAAACAAAAGTGAGAAGGGAAAGCAGGAAGAGAGAGGACCATGTTTTACCCCCGAAACCATAACACCGACTTTGCTAACTGACAAATTCCTTGTGATTGCGCTACTTCATGCTACACACTAAGCCAAGCTGAAAGACAGATAGCATCGCACAGCTCATATACATAGTGAAAGAACAATAAATGGCAGAGGAAATTTTTGCAAGATAGTAATTACAACAGATTTCAGAGAGCACTAGCTGGAGACATCCAGGCAAACAAAGCCGGTCAGAAAACCCCGATCTAGCAGAAGGATCTAATTAAAGATCCAAATGAAGTTGGATGCTGCTTATTTTTTATAGAAAAATAAAAGAAACCTTACTTGGAGGGATAAATCTGCGGAGAGAACTGGTGAGTTTGTCTTGGGCTGAAGCCACTGGTTCCAATAGCTGAGGAGAGTTAAAAAGAAAAGAGGCAAGCACATATTTAAACGTTAAGAAATAAGGTAAATATTATCTTTTGCCAACAGAACTTCTAGATTCCAGGGAAACAGTAATTACACTGCATTACTCTATTTATTTTGGTAACCTTATTTAGGGTTGAAAACCGGGGAGCAATAATGAAGTAAAATAATCAGGTAAGAACATCAGGTTCTTCTGCTGACCCACGTATCTCTGAGATACTTCGGGGCTGCCATGACGACCGCTGATGTAAACACACACACGCCGGGCTGAATCAGCCTCGGCCTGTGGCTTCAGCTGCCTCGGGCCTTTCGAGCCACAACCACATTAGAAGTGACATCACTGATTGCAGGTAATGAGTGCTACTGCATAATCACTCCATCATTAGGAGTCCGACCATGTGGTTCCACGGTGCTGTTAACTTGTTATGGTTCAGCCACAGATAACTCAAACAAGGACACTTGTTCAGAATTTGAAGGAAAAACCATAAAACATGTGATTGGCATTTTCAGTCATAACTGCATCTTTTTTTAAAATAAAACCTCAACTAAACTTTTAATAACATTCATTTTATTTTGGTATTCTGAATGCTCCTTTCAGGCTTCAGATAAAAAATTTGAAATATCAATTTCAAGTCAAATAAATAAAGTCTAAACAACATCATTAATGCCAAAATTCAAGAAATCCAGTTAGCTGCCGGTTTTACAGTTGGTTAAAAAAAAAAAGCTTTAATCAGCAAGAATAAATGATGCATAATTTATTCAAAATAATATAAAATTTTACAAAAAAAACACAAGTTGGTTGTATTAATGTAAATATTTTCCTTTTTTTAAATAAAACATAACCAGAAAAAATGTGATCAAATTAGTGGTTAGTTCATAATTTTTAAAAAAACAGAACAATTCAAACGAGCAATAATCTGAGTGTTCATATTTAACTGCAGTGAAGTGGCATAGTTCTGAAACATCTGTCTAATTGGTCGTGACATGTAAAATAAGGGATTTGGTTGCAGCGGAGCGCTAACTGTATGTAACTGTATGCCATAACCCCTCACACACGTTATTAATATTGAACACTTTTCCCACATCAGCAGCACCTGCCACTGGACAAAAGTTGCTCTTCTGAACAGAGCTCTGGGTTTCCCCATGGAGGATATGGGGTGTACGATTACTAAATTTCATTAATATTGTCAGAGACAAAAGTCATGCAGTGATTTATGCGATTCTAGCGTTAAGTATCAAGTACTTAGTTAAATAGTTAAGGAAATACAGGAAAATTAACAGCAAGCTAATACCATGCACAGCTGGATGTGGTGTTATTAATAAGTGTTTAATGAAAATTGAAGACAGCGCAGCAGCTTGATACAGAAACCACCGAGGGCGCAAAAAAGAAATAAGCAAAAAAATTATCGCATTAGTGAAAAATTCGATTACAATTCCTACAATGCCCATTATACTCTGTGGCCTTGGTTTTATTTAGCAGTGTGTTTGTGTGTACGTGTGTGTGTCTGTGTGATGTTTCACTGCTGAAAGGAAGGTGTGAAAACCCTGGCTCTGACAGGGCGATAGGGTAACAGCCCGTGGAGAGAGAGGGCCACTGGGACGCCGTGTCACTCCACTGGACAGACAGGCTCAGTGCATTACAGGTCATAACTCAGTCCTCTCTGACATGGGAACCAGCAGAGTGAGCAGACCCACACTCGTGTGTGTGTGTGTGTGTAAGCAAGCGCAGCATATTAATATGCTGACAAAGTTAAAGTTAGGTAGAGTCTCTTATTCTTAACCACACTGAGACACACACAAACACACACACACACACACACTATACTGCCGCTTCAGCTGCAGGGACACTTCCTGAGGCCCGGCTTATCAGCAACCCATCTCTAGGCTCATCTCATCATTTAATCAGTCCTGCAGCTGTGTGTGTGTGTGCGTATGTGTGTTTGTGTGCAATCATGTGTCTGGCTGTTTCTTTCTCTCTCTCACACACACACACACACACACACACACACACACACACACACACACACACACACACACTCTCCCTCTCACCTGATCCTGAGAAGCTGTCTAGAGAGGTGTCTGCTACTGAGGTGGCGATTTCGCTGCTGCTCATTGGCTCTGTTTTAACTGCAAACAGAGAAGTCACACTGTCACCAAATACATCAAATCAATCTCAGAAAAAAATGAATTAAAAAAAAAAAAAATTCATATGAACTACATTGAAGATACAGCTAAAACTCAAAATAACAAAAATGCACAAGGAGTGAGTGGCAACATTTTGACAATGTATTTACAATGAAGCCAGCACATTTAAATGTATGATAAATACAGATCAAATAGGTAACGTGTGTTTCTTAATTTTATTACCTAATTAGACATTTTTTTTTTTACATTTTTCAAAGTGGAAAAGCATTTTTCTGTTGCATTTTGATTATTTTGAAAGAGCATCATAAATAAAAAATTCTACATTTATATAAATAAAGTAAAAACTACTGGTCAGTACTTAAATGTAGGATGACATAAAAATCACTCCTGTAGAAATGTGTTAAAATCACTGATAAAAAAAAACTTGGCAGGGATATGCAAGTACAATTGAAACGTCAAGGAAATATATGGTGTATAAAATCTTTTTAAGAGTGTAGCGAACACTGTTTGACCTTGACTCCGTTATACAGCTCAGAAATAGATTTGCAAAGACAATTTCACAGCTATCTGACAGCTCGGGAATCTTTGAAATCAATCCATTTCACTTCAGGCGGGCTGAGGGAGTTTTTTTTTTTTCCTCTTTTTTTGGCAAAACAAATTGACAATGTGGGCAAGGGAGTCATGCTCAGTGGAATCCCTCATGGTTGAAGAAGCCATTTGCTGTCATGTTTTACATGTTTCCGCTATGCTCGCTCAATGCAGAAACACATGTTGACGAGGGGGTAGCTCTTTTGAACAACACACCGATAAAAAAATAAAGTGCATGCATAGGCTAGCACACACTCGGGTCACAGAGCACACAATAACTACTGTATTCAGGAAACAGCAGGGAACATCCAAAGGAAAACAAAATGCTCAGTTTACACTCTGACCAATCAGTAACAGCGAACTCAAGTCCAGTCTGAGTCAAACCATGCTTAAGAAAAGAATACCACAAAAAATGACAATAAATACCAAAGGTTTTGTGAATGAAAGGCACAATAGTTGAGGCAGTTTTGTGATTTTGCAGCTGATAAACAACTAGATTTATGGGAGATTTTAAAGAATACTGTCAACAAGTTAAAAAAAAGAGAGAGTGCTTTCAGTTGATTTGGAGAAAACACCAAGTATTGTCCTTTCATTGTGTCACTAAAAGTAGACAAACCTGCAGCGGACTGTGAGTTAGAACCTAACAACCAGTCTGCAGTGGTAAGCATTGTGATGTTATCACCTATGGGAAAGACAGAATGGCAGAAGTACACATGACAGTCTGCAGCATGACTACAGCTCCTGAAAAAAAAAAAAAAAAAACCTGAGGCACAGACTAACCTGAAGACTACGTGACAAGGGGTCATTTTCATAACTTGTTGGTTTGTGACATGACTGCTTCACTAAACAAAGGCTCAGATTTAAAGCACAGGCGAATCACCTGAGTAAATAACTATGTACAGTAGAAACCTCATGCAAAGCTCTGTCATTTTCATGCTGTGGGCTTTGAATAATTACATGGTTACTTAAATAAACAGCTAATAGTTGCTGGGAAACAACTACTACAGGCACTGAATTGTTAAAGGTATAAAGCATGTAGTGTCTAAATAATCCACTGTTTAACTGGTGTTTGCACACTATCGCTAGAAAATGCTTCTGATGCATTAACTCCACACTGAAACACATTTTATTTTATTTTTTTTAAAGGGTGCAGAAGTTTAAAATAGCTAAACTCAAAGAGCACTGCACACATACCTTCAGTGCCATTGGGTGTCATGGAATTGTTACTGATGTGCGAGTTGTCGAGGTTGGGACCATTAGGAGATTCACTGCTTCCACTTACTCGGCTGTGAGGACTGGCTAGATCCTGCATTTCCATAGACCTGACAAGACACACACACATGCACACACACACACTAAATCAAATTACGTATATCACTCTGGTTTCAGGGAAGACACAGAGCTCTCATACACAGTGTGGTGATAGTTTTAAAATGATACAATGTAAAAAAATAAAAAATATTAAAGATGAGCATAAAAGAATGAATCAAAATTTAAAATATACAATTCAGTGGAAGTTTCCTAATGTCGACTCCGCGTGTGAATTTTAAAACCGATTAGGAAAAAATATTTTAACATGATGCCACATTGCAAGGAAAAAAAATGATAGAGACACACAAGGCAAATTGTGACACATACAAACACACACAGACACATTCACTCACATATGCAGCAAGAAAAACAGCGTGGAGGTGCACGCTCTGAAACTGACAAGATAGTTTCAAATTTCTCTTATTACAACAACCTCACCGCCACTCGCTGTTTTACATGACGTGAACACAAAATGTTTACTGTCAATTGAGTCCCGAAACAAAATGGCCTTAAGTGTATATCGTTTTGTGTGGTAATGAAGACTGTTAACAGATGTTTGCTGGTTTGAGGCAATGGTTAATGTGCCTGTTAAAAGTGCAGCACTCTGCTTGATTATAAGAGCCTACGCCTCAGTGATGGGCAGATGAGAAGCTCATGAGGCATGTGTTTGCTCTGGCAAGCTCCTTAATTGTTTCTGTGTTTATACAAAAGACCACGCCACTGAAAACATTATTCTATCTTCTCATTTGTGTGCTCAAAGGATTTGATCGAGTGGAGACAATGGAGGAGAAAGAAGGCACGAGTGATTTGAAAAGTACGGCCACAAACTCCATACCCCATTTGTCTCCTGCCACTGTTCCCGCTGCAATAGTGAGTTAATGAAATTAGGATAAAATGTTTTGTACATTACACTGCCATTTTCAATTATACTTCAGGGTTCTGCGTATCTCTGCTATCGATAAACATTGGCCTTCACACGAGGCCACAGAGATAAATGCTCAAGTAACTCTGAGGAGACTGAGTGATATCAGATGCCACGAAAAAACAGAATTATGCGATAAAAAGATTAAATTATGATATGCGTTGACTGAATTTAAGACGATATTATCATGTTATGATATTATGATACTCTGCAGAATAGCTTGGTAAATGTGGTCCTTTCTTGTGGTTAAAGTCCAAATTAGTTATTCTGGAAAATATATGTTTTAAGCGTTAGATTACACACCAAGAAGAATAAGATATAAAAAAAATAAAAACATAATGATAAAAAAAGTAATGCAAAAGGCCAAGTCAATCCTCTTCACGCGTGCTTCAGTAATGGAAGCTGCATTGTCTTTTTCCCAAAGGTATATTAATTTACTCCTCCCCTAAAAATATCACACCCTCCAAGCATACAGCACTGGAGGATGATCCAGAATAAACTAACCCTGTTTCTTGCACACACTACTTAATCCTGATTCCTCTCCCTCTGCCCAAACTGTTTTTTTGTCATTAACTGAAGCTTAAAAAAAAAAAATCCTTGACTATCTCTAACACTAACACTTGTTTTGCAAAGTCTCTCTGATGCCACACAGAGAGCTACAAGTCTCTGATGCTGCTGGCACTGGCACAACTGTGCTCTTACCTGGACCTAGATGGCTCTGAGTCCTCTCAAACCACACTCCCTTTCTTTACTCTGCCTCCACCTGCCCCGAGCAGAAACAAAAACGCTCCTTGTTACTGCAGCTCGATGTCACAGTCCGGAGCCATCCATGACACAAAAAGGCTTGTCTGAGAAAACATTATTGTTATTCTGGAGCAGAATGGGAAGAGAGGGCTAGCGGGGGAACAGAGGCTCACATTGTCTCTCTCTCTGAGCCGCAGCCCTGCTCCACTGTTGTTTCCTCCTCCAGGTCCTCCCTCCTCCCTGAGCAAGGGGAGCATGGCCAAATGACGGAAAGGTGATTCATCATTGGTCTACGACAGCTGCAAACTGGATTAGCCCTCCCCCAATCAACATGCAAAGCGGCTTAGCCAAGGTAAGCAGGAAGGGGT
>OOFC01010221.1:1212-16160 GCA_900323345.1 Pseudochromis fuscus
GATAGATAAATAATAAGGTATAATTTGGACATTAAACGCCAATAAAATTATTATTGGTCCCATCATTATTGTTATTATCATTATTATTATTATTATTAATACCATAATAATATTAACAGAGAATGAGATGAAGGGGTAGGGGTAGAGGGAGGTGACCAGCCCTTGAGACAGTTACATAAACACTGCAGCCATGTTAGACAAGCAATCTGAATGTATTGATTGGGCTGGGTGTGGAGGAAGGTGATCAACCCTGAGCAGCCATGTCAGAAAACACTTGCATCTGACCTCTTATTAATAAATACATTTTTCACATTATCTCAGTGTATCTCTTTGAATGTATGCTCTTTGAACTATTTGAATGTTAATTATTATGATTATGATTATTATTATTATTATTTATGGGGTATACATAAAGGGGCAGTAGTATAAGGTGGTGGTCAACCCTAGAGACAATTATTAGATGAGATAACATGAGATAAGATAAGGTAGGACTTTATTCATCCCACACTGAGGAATTATTTTATCACAGCAGCAAAGTAAACAAAGTGTAGAGTCAAAAAAACACTGAAAACAACTTTAAAAAAGAGGATTAAAAAAACTACAAAAATATGGAAAAAATGTGCACAGAATTACACAGATATGTGTGTGTGTGGTAAGAAATGTTTGAGAACAAGTTCTCATTTGCAAAAATGACCTGGGCATATATAAAATAAAAATAGAACCAAATATTCTAACAAAAATGTACACACATACACAAATGTGGAACAACAAAATGTGGTAATGAGGATTTAGTTGAAGGTTAAAAAAACAAATAACTGATATGATTTTTGCATCTGATCTTACTACTACTATTATTATTATTATTATTATTATCATTATTATTATTATTATTGTTATTATAATGAGTGAGGGGGCGGGGCAGCAGTGAGCTCATCCACAGGTGATTGGTGGCTCCCGTCGTCCAATCACAATCCGCCTTCAAAGTGGCTCGGTGGTCAGTTTGGATCTTTTTATTTTTGTCGAAGTAACCTCAGCGAACTCTGCAAGTTTACTACCAACGACAGGAATACCGCTTTCTTTACCCCAGCTTTTGCCTCCAGCGACCTCTCACGAGTGAGTTACTCGCACTTCCTTAAAAAAAACAGAAATAAAATAAACTGGAAAATCCTTTTTTTCTCCTCCTCCCCCTCTTGAGGCGTCCTGAAGGGAGCTAACCAGCGTTAGCATTCGGGGCTAGCATGACAACTGCCATCATCACCATCCTCCTCCTCCCCTGTGGCTTTGCTAGCAGCAGGTAAGTTGCAACTCAAGCTTAGTGTTTTCCCCTCCTTTGTTTTGTCCTTGTGGGAATCGAAAGCGACGCCCTGTCAATGGCAACCAAGTTAGTTGCGAGTTCACCAACTGTTAGCTGGTAAATGGCGCAGGGTCAGGGTAAGTGGGCTAAGCTAGCGTTAAGCTAGCAGCCTGTCAGCTAGCCTCGGTGTCGCTGTTCCTTGTGCAAACACAGCTGTGTGTGAGAGAGAGTGTGTGTGTGTGTTTGGTCTTATAAGGCAGAAAGCACTGATAATAATCCCGTTGTGGTCGTAGCAGTGTATCCCTGTCGTCCACGTTTTCTAAGTCGTATTTATGTTGCTTGTCTTGCCCTGATCTATTTACCCCTGTACTCTTCCTTATATGGGCTTATTGTGTCCTCATATACCAACAAAACTTGTTCTGCATTGTTTTACCGACGCAATCCGAGAGCAATCACCTCTTAAATAAATTCACATCATCATTGGAAGTGAGGAAGAGCAAAGTTAAGAATAGCCCATCGACATTTTCTCCCCAGTGAACCCTCACATTTCAGCTCATGATTGTAATTAATGCCCAGTAGAGGAAGAAAAATAGTGTGACAATAAATGCTGGGGTATGACACACCTCTGGGGCTCATAAATCCTATTAACAACGTACCTTGAACAGATTTGACTCCATTAATAATTATGTTGGTTTTTTTTTTAAATCTATGTATTAGTCTTTCTTGTCACACTCTGTTTCACAGGCCTCCATTATGGTCCACAGATGTGAGAGTATTGCTCCCAAATGGATGATGATTATCATGTCAGCCGCCCACATCTGGATCAGTCCCTTATGCCCACAGGAATCGTCATCCACCCAAGCAGGTATTTGCATTTGTTGTGATTCTGTTAAGATATGATATTATGTATTATTTAGGGCTGTAATGCACATAGTCCTATAAATCTGCACACCATGTATTTCTGAATACTGTCTAGGCTTATAACTGGTATTTAGACAATCCACGTGTCGTTGAATGTAAATGCACTGCTTCAAACTTGCACCTAATTTGAACAAATGCACCGTGTAGGCAGCTGAACCACTCATTTCTGCTTCCTTCGCTATTCAAGTGGTGAGAGATCCTCAGATTTGTTATTGCAGCAGAGTAAGGCGCCTATCTTTTGCCATTTAAGGTGAAGAACCCAAAATACTTCCACACACTGCAGATTATTGACAGTAAGTGGAGTTTCATACACCGATCATCGCGCCTGCTTACATCCACCAAGGCAGAAGTTGGTCTCTTGGATGATTTTATATTTAGTTTCTGTATTGACCTGCTCGCTGAACTTGCATATTTTCATTCAAAACGATTAGTGTAGCAGTAATATCGTAAGGTAGCTTCTGTTGTGTTTACTTTTTATTGACTAGGAATCAATGATAATGTCAAGGTACCGAGGTAACCAAGGAATCAGACGTTTCCTGTGAGGTAGTACCCCACAAATTGTATGATTGGTGGTTTGAGCCACGGCTTATCTTGGCCACATGTTGAAGTTTCCTTGAGCAAGACTGAACTCTAAGGTGCTCCTGATGTTAGCTACCACCTTGCATGGTAGTCTGTTTCCACTGATGTGTGAATGTGGACACAACAAAACTTTTCAAGTGCTTTGTAGACCTAGGCCAAGCTATAAAGTTATGTGAGTGCAGTCCGTTGACTTGTTACATTTTAATTAGACATAAAACAACAAACTCCAGGAAGCAGCTGTTTCCCTAAACCATTCAGAAAACATTCAGACGCATTGAGGAAAACATCAGGTTTAAAAATCGGTGACTGGTGTGGTTGGTGAGACTTCAGGTAAGAGCGGATTTGAAGGAACCACCCCGTGTCAGTGCAGTCCTGCAGTCAAAACAGAATCCAGCAGTGATGGAGGCTCTCGGTGGAGACGAGCAGGACACAGCTCATCTGAACTATGAGCAAGAAGATGACGCCACACATGGATTAATGTACACTTAATCACAGATTCTTAAAAGTTGTAAGGCTTACGCCTGCGTCCCTGTAGCTTGGTTTCTGTTGCTTGTCAGAGCATGAATCTGTGCTCTTGTGGACAGAAAGGATATACAGACAATGTAGAAACAGTTATTGTAACACTACAACATATTTTCAATTGGTGTAAAGGTCGAGCACCTGAAGGAGGACAGCACAAATTATCAAAATATTTAAAAAAGCTCATCACTTAAGATAAAACTTTGTTCCCACACTTAGTACATTTATGTAAAGAGTGTCCTAGTGTGATATTGTTTAGGACTGTTCACAGGGTTTAATGAATGAGTCTTGGTATTCATTTATTTTTTATTAATATCTTTGCAATAAGTGTCATAATTTAATTTTGCCAATTGTACTGCTCATAATTGCTCTTTGAATTGTGGGAAAATTAAAATATATTACCACAAACTTAGCCATAATATACAACTTATGTTAAACTACGATTACAGAGCTTTATTGATTTGATATAAAGTTCACAAACATTTTGTTGGTTTCATGGAGGTGTTGTGTTGGTATGTCCATTTTCTCCCAGTTACCATTTTACTATGAGTGGGTGTGCGAGTGAACACAATCTTTGTATTCGTGTGTGTGTTAGTGTAGTCTGGCCAGTTTAATGTGTTTCCTGCATTAACATCAAGCTTAAACAGTCCACTAGTGATCATGGTGGAGAACTGTAGTGTTTGCACCACAGGGTGGCGATATTTGCAAAACAATTGGATCTAATTGGCAGTGCGTGTCGTGGTTTCGGCTGCACATTAATTATTTTAACGCACGACTTGAGTTTAAAATGTGTCCGTGCAAGATTATAAAACAATCTCATAGACCTCCTCTGATTGTGCTGTAACTACTAATATATTTAAATGCTGTGGCACGACAGCCAGGTCTAATATATTGCTACTGTTTTTTTTCCCTGTTTTTTTTTTCTATTATTTTTTTTATATATAATACATAAACAATAAATATGTTTTGATACGTCAGCATCATCCTGGCGTATTACAGTATGATAACATCCCGATCCTGGGAAGTTCACATCCCTTCATCAGCATCCAGCATCTCGCCCCCTCCGTCTCCTCGTCCCCCCTCCTCCTCTTCCTCCCTTCCCCTCGTACCCCAAGGGTTTCGCGAGCGCGCACGCGTGCGAAGCTGCGTGGGAATGGCTGTTTGTGTGATCGAGGGGGTTGGGCCGCTCGGAGCGAGCGCTGAGCTGCATGAGTTTGTAATGTCCGCCATGTTGGCCATGGCGTATTGAACCGGAGGAGGAACAGCGGTGCCTAGGAGAGAAAGAGACCGACAGAGAGCGACCGAGATCCGGGCCTGCCCGGCTCTGTTCGCGCTGCTACGGACCCGAGCCTGCCCTCAATCGACCGGCTGACTCCCAGAGACCGCTACAGATTCATCCATGAGAACTCGAGGCAGACCTGCTGTTATTCCTAGCAGATCGAATAGATTTATGCTGCATCTTTTATTATAAAAAAATGAGTAAATTGTCGTTTCGGGCACGGGCGCTGGATGCTAGTAAGCCCCTGCCCGTATTCCGCTGCGAGGATTTGCCGGACCTGCACGAATATGCCTCAATCAACCGGGCAGTGCCGCAGATGCCAACTGGGATGGAAAAAGAGGAGGAATCGGTATGTTTTTTTGTATTGCTGCCCGACTGGCGGTGGCTCGCTTTGGCGGTGTTTTCATACCGAGGGGCGCCACTATGTTGCCTGCGCAAACTTGTGCAAAATGGCCGCCATATCTGCCGTTTCGTGCACACGACAGATCTCGACGAATACTGAATTTTACGGAGCCGTTCCACCGCGGGCGTCGTGGTAAGGTCGCGGGAGTGCGATATTTTATTCGTAAGCCGTGTTGTGTGCATTTGTTTTTCTTGAAACCGCACGCGAACGCACAAAGGAGTCACGTGACTTGTCTCAGTTCCACCATTTTGTTGACTTTCTCTGTGGTTAAAGGCGAGCGGGGATAGGCCTCGGACGTGGTGTACTTTCCGTGAACAGATGCCAGGGGGAGACACTGAGCCCCCCACCCCCCCAGCTTCATCCCGGTTTGACAGCTAGGTGTTGCGTGTTGACAGCTCCAGCCACCGCCATGTGTGCTGCTGCTGCTGATGATGCTCCGGCTGCAAAAAAATAAATAAATCCTGCAAATCCCGCTTCTCTCTTTGTAATCACAGCGTGCACCTGCAGACATGCACGGTGCATATTGGGCTGTGACATGCAAGGGATAGTGTTGTTTTTAAGGTGACTTCATTCATGTTTTCTGCATCTCGTCTGGTTTGCATGCTTGGATTCAAGATGATGGCATTAGGTTGATTAGAAGTGTAATATCTGCAAAGTAGTAGTTATAATTCTCAAACATGGTTCTGTAAGTGGGTTGCTTGCAGTTGTGAATCAGGTGTAAATTGAGAGCACAAATATGGCTTTGTTTACAGTTGTCATGCAGAATGTTGCAGCCTCTGTGTCGTGCACAGATCAGTTTTATTTACTTGAGATTTTGCTGTATTATTAGTGCCTTGTTTGACCCCTGGATCCTTGTGGTGTAACTAGCGGTGATATTACAGATCACTTAATTATTTTAGTAAACATCAGGGGATTGTGTTGTTGTGTATTATGGCTAGAAAGTGGTTATTGGATATTATTCATTGCAGAAATTATTTCAGTAATCTGAAGTGATACATATTCACTTCGTTTACAGTGGTCATGCAGAAGGTGTATATGTTATTTTAACCCTTTGGATACTTGGATTGTAACTCAGAGCTACACTGTTATTGAAAATCAATTTACAGAGTTCTGTCTTAGTTTTACTTTTGTTTGTAGTAAGTTGGTATTACTTTTTACTCATAACTAAATCATAGTGCAATACAGTAAATATTGCGAGCTTGAAATAATATAAAGTACATATTTGAATAGATTTTACTGTGACCTGTTAAATCAGTGAGTTTTTGTAACGCCTTGAGGCCTAAAAATTGATTTACAGTTGTCATAGAGCTTCTATCACAAATCTGTTTCATTTACTTATGATTTAGTTTAATTTAAATAAATTTAAATACTTGAGTTGTCACTAAGCGTTGTAGCATTATCACAAATCTGTTCATTTTGGAGGTGTGATTGGGAGGTTGTCTGTTTGTTTTAACCTGTCAGAGTTGTATCCTGCACAAATCGTACATACAGTATGTTGATACTGTATGTTACTCATAACCAAAGAACATGTAAATACACAAATATTTGCATTTAGCCTGCAGACAGATGCAGACGTAAAGCCATGTAGTTGCAATATAGTAAGACCTCACTGCTTGTCAGACGGGATATCGCCTAGATACAGCCTTTTGAAATTCCTACTACAGGAAAAATAATGTCCTTTATGAAATAGTTTTCACCTAAATTGATAGCTGGACGTGATTTGTGAGCGTAGACGGAGCGTTAACGGCTGTTGTGTTAGCTGATATTTACTACCCCTCCTGGCCTTCTCCGCCGAATTCCTCTCAGTCACTTCTGTGCCGCCGAGATGCCTCAGCAGACACAAACACAAGGAAAGCACAGACGTGGGGGGTGCGAAGTCAGCAGAAATATCCTGCCCCCCTGCTGGCCCTCCTCCTCCCCCACCTACTGTACACATACACACAGCGACGTTACATAACAGTGTGACAGAAGAGATAAAGAGGACAGTTTTACTACAAGGCTGCGCATGGCTTAGCTCCCTGACCCACATCCCGTCCGGCAACAATGGGGTGCTGAGTTCGCTAAATGACCACATGCAAGCTGGAGGATGATGTTTGTTTTTAGGTGGTGTGTAGACACAACTTGTGAGAAGTGATGACATGATGGTGCACACCAGGAGTGTCTTGTTTTATCTTTTTTTTTCTGGCTTTTATGTGTCCATCAAGTGACTGCCTGTGTACGACGTCCTCATCGACAATCTGAGCTTCAAACCTGGTGGAAATAATTTCACCCCTAACAACCAGTTATAATAATAATAATAATTGGAACTGGAAACGTGGTGTTTTATTCACATGTATTCTGAGCTTTCAATAGAAATCAGTTCACCCACAGAGCTATACTGTCGCTCTTCAATCAGTGTTACATGGTGTATAGTTCATTATAAATATCAATTCAAGTTTGTGTAATTAGTAGTGCTTTTTTTATTATGTATGTGTGCGTTGCCATGGCGATGACTAAAGAGAACATTTTGTCTTCCTGTCTTTTCTCACTGGGGAGTCTGTAATAATTGTGTTTACAATCACAGCTCACTATGTCGAGATGCATCTGTTCAGGTGTGGGTGTTCAGGAAATTACAAAGGACACGTGGACAATGAAGGTCTCGGTAAAGCCTCATAATGTGCAACATAGGAAGGACGCAAGATGAAGTTGTTTGCATGATAATAGGTGTTGCTAATTGAGTCGGCTTTAGACAACACAAGACAGAAAAAAGGGAATTTTGTTTCCTTTGTGATTAAGTCTACCAGATATCTATCAGCCATATTTTTTATTTTATTATTCTTATTTTTTTATACACGTTGATGTGCCTTAAATTAGTAAATTGCTTCAGCACTTTAAAAGGAAACAAAAATGAATAAAAAGATCATAAGTCATTGACCGCTTTGAATTGAAGTAACCCGATCCCACATTAGTTATATAGTGTTTGTGCACCACCATCAGTGAGTTGCATGTTTTGCTACTTGGGTGATGTCATTTTGGTGTTTTTGTGGTTCTTGATTAAGGGCAACAGTTATCCTCATTGTGAATTATAGATGCTGTAAAACATCAATCACGTTTACAGCCTGTGTTTTATGAGATGTGAAGGAATGTGGCGGTTTTCCTTTTTAGTTTTCGTCGCATGCATCGCAGCACTGTGTGGGTTTTTACACGGGGTGTACGCCTCGATCCGCTGAACAGATCGCTGTCCTCAAGACTTCCTCGCCTTCCTCTTGGTCGGCAGGAGCTGAAAACACCTGCTGGAGGCCACACTTTTTGTTGCCATGGCAACTTTTATTGGAGTCATCTATTTTTCTTGGGAACATTTAATGGAAGGAACGCGTGGTGCTGTGAAAAAATAGATTTTCATTTGTGTCTCTCCTCTATCTGCATCTGTGGCCGTGACGGAGAGCAGCACTGCCACTGTGAGTGTCCACAGTCCCAGAACATTTTGTGAAGGAAGAACGAGGATTTGATATTAGTTTGTGGAGCAAGTTGGATGCTTTTCTGTAACCAGGGTGTTTTATCATGTGCCCACTGTGGATCTAGTGGGGCTGACAGTTCTGCAAAAAATTAAGTCCAAACAAATCTTGAATGGCCCATAGTTTGTTTCAAGATATTTAAAGACAGAGAGAGTTTCAAAACTTATTTTTTGTAAACGCACATGGAGACCATTGCACATCTTGACAGTGGATCCAGACCACATGCAATTTTTGCCTTGCATGTACTTGCAGACGATTTCACCTACACGGGAGTAACAGCCATTAGGAGTACTACTCCTGGTAACTGTGGCAATGCCACTTCCACCATCGACCATGAATGAAATAACAAATATTGCTCCTTTTTACCTGCTTTTGAAGTCCAAGAAACAAAAGCTCTTCTGCTTCTTGGTTTTATCTTGGTGCAGAGTTATGTTTGTATCATAAAGGTCTGGACGGCCACAGACGGCGACGATAAGCTCGTCTTCCATTGCTCCTCCTTGAAGTAGGGGAATTGGCAATACCATGAGACACAAGTTTGTTGCTTAAGTTCAAATTTTTTCAACTCAGGCAACGCAAATTATTGACTAGACGTAAACTCATATCAACTCACACGGGATGACAATTTGATTTCCGTTCACTTATGTAATTGTCTCCCAAGAGAAATTTGGTGTGAATTCACCTTGAGACATTTGCAGACTCACAGTGGAGAGTCAAACAAGTGTGCTCATCATAACCAAAAATCTCCATGCAAACTGGAAAAGATGCTTTTCCGACTGCAAAAACATTTTTGTACAATCTTGTAACTGTACGACTTTTGAGATTAAATGAATGCCAACAAAACTACTTCAAACTGTCTGATGTGCTTATAGAGAGACAGCAGTCTACTTTTCAAACAGGTCATTACAATTTGAATATGAGCTTTTCATCACACAAATATTCAAATAAAAAGTGACAGCCACAGCAGCTATTAATGTCCTCAATTAAGATTCACTTGTGTTTTTCTTTTGAAGCGTCCTTAAGCCCTTGTCTCTTCTCAATCTGTATGTACGTGGGAAAGGAGAGAAAAAGGACAAATTCATATTTTTTGTCAATTGTCATATAGTAGTGTCGTGCCAACTTGAAAACTTTGATTAAAACAGACAGTTTAAGTAGGTCCTCCAATAACCTAGTTCACTTGTTTCCATGCACCATTCACAAAAGCCCTTTATCCCCACTAGTCCAATTCCTCAGCAGAGGAAATCCCAGGCTGCGAAACCACGGTTGTGGGGATCACGGCTGAGAAAGATCAGGATATCTTTAGGTCAGAAGAGGCTCAGGGCGGCCTGCTGCAACCTGCCAAGGTGATATCCTCTACCGAAGCCTCCGAAGGCAGGTCTGGGCCAGGCGCAGGTTTAATTGGCTCCTTATGTGCACACTCTTGTGCGGGTTTCTTAACTTGCAGAGCTCAGGGTTCATCAGCATGTCAGACAGCAGCGAGGTTCACAGAGGGCAGGTTTATGTGGATGTGTTAGACAAGTTGCACAGGAGAACAAATCCTCCACTGTGTTTATTAAGCAGTGGTTGGTAGAGTTTATATGAGGTCAGGTCATATCAGCAGACAGCTCCTCGTTGAAGCAGGAGTCTGTCCTTGTGGTTGTCAGAGTGCTGTAAATACTGGCCATATAATAATAATAAGAGCTAATAGTGTGCACAGCATTTATAGGTGTTTGTGGAGGAAATTTATGAGACAGTGGATGTGGAGGAAAAATAATGTCCACGCTGTTTCTCTAACGTAGATGAAGAGTAGTTTTTGCTTGTAATTATTGGTTGAGACTTGCACCATTCCCCAAATACAATGATGCAATAAAACTACTACTCAGTACAGAGCAAGGATTTTGTGAGGACGTTATGGTGACTCTGCCGTGCGTGCAGAGCTGAGTCTTTTACATGTGAGATCTGAGGATGGCGAGCCAAACTCTCCGTAGACGTTAAACGCAAGATGACACAAAGCTGCGGAGTAATCGCAGGAAGTCGTGTGTTTTGTGGGCGGCGAACATTGCTGTGCGAAATTTTTTGACGAGTGTGGCCGGACAGTCTGCACACACCGCAACAACCATAGCCAAATGCAGTGCTTTGTTTTCATCCTAAAACTGTGATTTGCGTGCATAAACACGCCAAGTTCAGTGTTGTTGGAGTCAAACGCCAGTGTACGCATGTGGTACGTTGTGTGTTTACATCCCACACTCGCTGTGAGCCAGGTTGGGGATGTTGTCTGAATCTCTGGTGAACACTTTTACAGTTGACACACAAACCTCTTTTTTTTTTTTTTTCTTTCTTTGTGTGCCGGTCATAGAGAAAGTACACAAGCACAGGGGCTTGATAAGCTTACCAGGGGCAGATGGTTCAGCTCTGGGCACATGCTGCGTCCTTTCATGCCAGCTCACAGCTCTGATACGGTTCTCCTGTTACTCCACGCAGAGCTCCTCATGGCTTTGGATTGTACTTAAGGGCCTAATCACTTCAGACTCCCACGCTAAGTGTGGAAGTGTATGCAAATGAATAGCTCTCAGGTAATGGAAAATTAGCCGTGCACAGATACGGTGTCGTCGGTTGGTCATACTTGCCAGTCACAGTTGGTATGTCGTCGAACGCTGACCCATATTTCATAAATCCAGCCAAAAAAACTGTGGTTGTGAAAAAGTGTGTAAACTGAGTAGGAGCTCTGTTAAAATACTTGTTAGAGCAAGATGGGGCTCAAGGCAGTTTGACTGGATTTGTCCATCTGTTGCTTCAAGCTCTGAGAAAAGACCTACAAATGTTGTCCTACACACTGACGCATACATTGGTATTAAGCTGGAGTGTTTTTGATCATTTAAAAAGCCATAGAGTGAATCTTTGCTATAGACTATATATAAAAGATGGATGTAGTCACCATGATGTCTGCCTTTGGTTTGGAGGCTCATTATGAAGCCAGGACTTAGCCGTTTGAACTAGTGCTGCCAGGAACAATTATTTGAATAGTTGATCAAGCATCAATGATTGAAATAATTAGTTGACTAATCGGATTGTGAATTGCATAATTATTAAAAGGCTCTTATTTATCTATTAGCTTTAAATGTAGCGGAGGTTGTTTGAACTATGTGCTAATTAATAATAAAGACAAAAAAGATGGATATGGCGTTCAGAAATGCATCTGAATGCTATTTGCAGAAATACAAAGGAATTGAGATAACATTGAAAAAGGAATTACATTCATTGGAAACTATTTTTATGATCGATTTCTTTGTCAACAATGTCGACTAATCGTTGAACCCCGAATTTGAATGTTGCTGTGTTGGTTGTTTGGAGACTGGAGTTCACCAGTGAGTGGGTCTCCAGACCCACCTGGAAACCATTGGAGACCAGACCTGTCAATCAAACTAACCATACCCCAAATCCACCTCTTTTTGAAGCCTAATATGTACTTCATGATAAAATGCTAGATCAGATGATCCACGAGAGCACCAATAAAAAGACCTGTCTTTAAGTAAAGACATCAAAACTTGTGGAAAATAATGTATTTTCCACTTCTGCACTGGCTTCACTTTTGAGACCTGGTGGCTACATCCATCTCAGTCTGTGGTCTTTGCTTATACCCCAGTCATTCATTAGTGATGATGCTGCTATGAGAGCCTATCAGAGATTTAATGTAAAATATTCATATTTGTGTGGGATTCTTCTCTGCATCACATTTTTTAGGCGAGTCTATTAGATTACATAATATAAAAAAACATACTGCAGAGTTCAAGAGTCAAGCTGTCTGACTCATTTGCCCACGTCCTTGTTTGTGCTGTCAGGTTGCTTACAGCTACTGGAGAAACTCAAAGGTATTTCAAATATTATCCAGTGTGTGCAGCAGCAGCAGCTTCTCTGTAAACTTTTAATGTAGTTTCCTCTCCACCTAGCTTTCTGACTTCCTCTACCTGAGAGCTGGAGTCAGCACAGATGAGTCATCGTTGTGAATGATAGTAGTGTTACCTGTGCAGTGCTCGAGGATGACGTCTTAGCCAGAAAGCACATGCTTTGAAGTACAGCTGCACTGACTTTGTAAACTCTGATGTACCGGTACGCTCACTGATACTCCTACGCAGTTCTTTCACTGATGACTCATTTCTCCAACATACATTATTATTGAGTAGCTATACAATGCGTAGGAAGAACATACTGTGACAAATAGTATGTTCTTCCTGCCTGGACAAATGACTAGGTTTATAATAAGAGGTGAGAAATGCCAAGAAGAAAATAATCAGCATGCACTGTAGCAGCCCTGTCCTTTACATTTCATTGTGATGGTCAACTACAGGGTTTCATACTGTTTTTAGATCTTATATTTTACAGTTGTTTCCCTGCTGTATTGTGAAAATACTGTACTGTTCTCCAATGAGAGATCTGGGTTGTGATCTCTTTTCATGTGAGTTGTCGTTTTCCTGTGATTGTGCTGAAGCTTGCACAGATTGACGTCAAGATCCTGCAAACCACATCAATGAATCCATAAGGGCTGTGACGTTTAATGTTTTTCTTTAACATCTGGATGGTTATGTGGTTAATAACCCACCCTACGGTCAAGATCTCTGAAAAGCAAATGTTTGCACATACAGGTTGATAATCTTCACTTTGCTTGTGTGAAAATGTCTCTGAGGGAGAAGGGAAAGTACATCGCTGAATCCAAAAAAAAACAAAACATCTGCAGAAGTCAACATCTGTGTCTGTTTCTCTTGCAGGAGCACCATCTCCAGCGGGCCATCTCGGCGCAGCAGGTATATGGCGAGAAGCGGGACAACATGGTTATCCCCGTCCCCGAGGCGGAGTGCAACATCACGCACTACGAGTCCCTCTACCCCGGGGAGTTCAAAATGCCAAAGCAGCTTATTCACATACAGCGTGAGTATGGCAGGAAGGCCCCGCTCGAAACTGGATTATCCTCTTAGCTGTGTTAGTGGTCCGTGAGCACGTGGGGGGGTGTCGTTGTCGTTCGGATGGTTTGAGCAGGGTTTATCCTGGCGATCGAGAGATTTGTGTGTTTCGATTTTGAGTTTAAAAGAGAAAAATACTCTCAGATGTATTTATCTGTTGCTGTCTACATCAGTGTGACTTGTTTTCTGCTGCGTACAAGAGTATTTCTCACCCTAAATTTGAGACCTGCTGAGATCTGTTTGTTTGCAGTCATTAGATGCAGTCTGTGTAAATTAGCACAGTGTTGAGCTGCAGATATTTTAACTGATTTGCAGGCTCTGTTCTTCAGCTATCAGGTAGAAGAGTTTAAATACGGGGTGGTGAGGAGAGGATGCTGCATACCTTTCCCCAGCGCTGCTTGTTTTGACAGGTTAATGTGTTGATTATAGTGGAGCTCTGATAGCGACTGTGCTGTAAACATGCTGCTTTTTTGTTCTACCCTCAGCTCACTTTAGCTGATGGAGTCCAACACAGACTAATATGCTGTTTTTCAAGCCCCACCATGGTTTGAAATTCTGGCCAGACTAGTTGGACACAACCTTAACCACAGGCAATATTTCTGAGCAAGGGGCTGGTTAAGGTTACAAATTGGACACTGGTGGTTATTGTCTTGAAGCGCTGCTTTCTTGAATTAGCGAAGGCACAGAACTTTACACGAGCCCAGTGCTTTGTCATGGCAAGATGCTGTGTTTATTATTTTTTTTAGGGGCAAAGTTTGGCAGCAGTTGTCTGATGATAAAAGCTGCAGCGACTCATTCCCCGTGGGTTTTGTTTATTGCTTGAAATCCACTGTTGTTAAATACAAATGATGCAGAGTTATAAAGCCACGGCATTTTTTAACATTAACAAACTTTCCTAATGACTCATTCTCATCTTAGTGTGAACAGAGTTTGTTATGAATTTGAGTTTGCCTGATAGAGGTAGAAAGTTTTTTCTCAGTGAAATGGTTATTATATAAATAATTAATTAATTAATTACCATTGAATCACCAGTGTGATCCACAGTGTAGCCTGCCTCAGTACTGTTAGAAAATTGATGTTTTGTCTGGTTCAGGCCGCCCTGCTTCTGGTGATATCTGAAATCATGCAGCTTGTGCCTGTCTCTCCAGTAAGCAGCTCTTCTTCTTTTTTTTATTTCCTCACAGCTTTCAGTTTGGATACCGAGCAGCCAGACTACGACCTAGATATGGAGGATGAGACGTTTGTGAATAAGCTGAAGAAGAAAATGGAAATCACCGCCCTGCAGTTTGAAGAAATGATAGACCGACTGGAGAAAGGCAGCGGACAGCAGGTATTTGTCACTGTGTGTGTGTGTGTGTGTGTGTGTGTGTGTGTGTGTGTGTGTGTGTGTGTGGACTTCTGCTGGTGACTTCAGGACCTTCACTGAGCTTCTGCTTCCTCAATCAGCCGCCACATGGTGCTGAGGTGGAGGTGTAGCCGCTGTCTGCAGGAGCTCATACGGTGTAAACAGGTCTCAGTGGCTTCTGCT
>OOFC01010246.1:29859-49704 GCA_900323345.1 Pseudochromis fuscus
GCGTGTATGTCTGTATGGATGGATGGATGGATGGAGGGATGGACGGAGGGATGGATGGATGGATGGATGGATGGATGGATGGATGGACGGAGGGATGGATGGACGGATGGATGGATGGATGGATGGATGGATGGATGGATGGATGGATGGATGGATGGACATGCAAAATCTAACATTCATGTGCAGTTGCAGTGTTTTTGTTCAGTAAAACTCTACAATCAAAATCCATTTTTGTGTTTTTATGCTATTCTTGTTTCATCGTCACACTCTTACAACACGTAGTATATAGTAGATCAGCTGTTTTGCTTCTCGGAGAGGCGCTGGTGAAATTACCGTAATGACACCATCTCTTTTTTTTTTCTGATTGCGCAAATGGTGACATAATTACGGTAATCTAAAGATGCATGTGCAGACCTGTCGCCGACAACACGCTCGGGATTAAAGGGATAATGTGACATAATTCTTCTGTTTGTACCATATATATTCTTTTCAGTCCGTGGCCACTGCAAATCATCACAGAACAGCATATTTACACACTTTAAATACTTCAAAAAGTACTGAAATATAAATGTACATTGTGGCCAGTACTGAGAGTGAGGCTCCTTGTTATCTCTTCATTCTCAGGCAGCATATCTGCAGAATTTAAACTGGCACTTTCTCCCCTGCAAATCCAGAGTGTTTCTTTTTGGTTGAATCTAAATCCGGGCGCCTTTATGTGAGCTGCGACTCACCCACTGCTGACTTACACAAGGCCACATAAACAAATGTGCACGAAAAAACAACTGACGCTTTGAAGTGCTGCTTCAGAAGACAGACATGGACATATACTGTATCTGAAATTAAAAACACACTCAGTGAAATATACAATTATGACGTACATGTTAACATCTCCTGTGTTGTTAGTTAAGCTGTTAGCTGACAACACTGTGTTGTAGTTAATCTGTTTAATCCTGCGACAAGCTGCTGTAGGATTAAACATCCCCGATCATATAGATCGTATTGTTGATCCTCTGCTGCTGTAATTATTTCTGAGCAAAGTTTCAGATTTTGAGAAGTTTTGAAAACATAATTCTCCATCTGTCACTGTTTTATTCTCGACAGCTTCACGCCCGAAGCCCCTGGAAATATGTTGCCGCTGCCGCACATTCATCCTGGTGGACTGTTGGGGACTCTTACATTTTGGGAAAACGCTGACGCAATTCAGCCTCGATGCCTAAGAAGCTTTAAATCGACAAATTTGACAAGAGCAGATCAGCAGAGTACGTGGAGCTTGACCTTTAAGTCAAGAAGTGCGATTTTCACTCAGCTAGAAAAACCAATAAAAGCACAACACGGTCGGATAAACAGAGATAACGTTCGATCACCGTGTGGGGCATCTGCATGGTAAAATCGCAGCACTTAAACACCCCCCACAGGGCGCCGCTCGCCAGAGTCCGCGTCTCAGAGTGATTAATGGTTGTTCATTGTACCTCACACTCACCTGCATTCAGCTGCTTGATTGATGGGCCTGTATGCTTGACAGATGGACAGATGTGGCGTGGCAGAGCACCCGGGCAGGGAGCGACACCTCCGTCCTGCCGCCATCAGGAGCCACATCCTGCGGAGAGGGCGGACGCAGGAAGTTATGAGAAACAGAGAGACGAATGTGTCATTTTTAAAGTGCAAATGGCTCCGATTTTGTTTTTTATCTGTTATGAGGTGGTCAAAAAACCAACTGGTTGACATTTGGTGGAAATATCACTGAGAAAATGTGAAACAAAAGTGACAGGTGACCAGGTTTATGTGCCCTCTGAGGGCGTGTTTTCACCGTGGAGTTTTTGATAGAAAAAGCTTTGCCTCGGGGCTTCCTGGTGACTCAGTTGAATGCTGCGCCTGCTGCACAAGAGCTACATCCGAGCTCTGTAACACTGCTCGGCTGGGCCAGGACTTAAAAACAGATACAGGAGGCAGATGAGGTATGATAAAACTGTCTTAACTCGAAAATTAAACAGACCTGCAGGCAGGCTGAGCAGCCATGCAAGGAAATCCAACAAAGAGCAGGCAGGCTGCCACACTCTGGGATCGAGGTAAAACCAGGAGGAAGCAGGCAGGAGTAAAGAGTGCAGGCTAATCAGGAGGACAGATAATTACAGCTGAAGAGCAGGTGAGCAGGTGGGGTTAAAGGTCAGCTGACAGGCAAGGGAAGAAATGAGCATAGCCTGTGTATTTCTGTGTATAGAAATCCACAAAGCAAGTGGGGCTCACCTGAAAAAAAGTAGATATTTGGCTTCAAAAAGATGAAGATTTGGGGTGTGGTTAGCTTGACTGACAGGTCTGATCTCCAGTCAGACATACACATGGGGCAGTGACCTCAGGTTCAAGTGTTTCTGTCCATTTCTACAAGAAAATATACCGAGGCCCACTAGTGGACAAAACACGATCCTCTACACTCCAAATTGTAGCAGTTTGTCAATATATGAAACTGTGCAGCAGATGGACATCTGGAATAAATAGAGACGCTTCTCACAGGTGTGAAAAATTCAAATTAACTGCAGAAGGTGGTGGGACAGCTCCTGAAAACCCACAGAAAAAAATAAAGTCTGTCTTTAACAGACTGTGTGGTGTCATTCTGAAGTTACAGTTTGGATCCCATATGTTGCGCTGATACAATATTGCATCCTCTCCCGATACTCATATCCAAATATGGTCACTTCTGATGCAGGATTTCACACAAAAAGTGACCTCGTGCCACCTGCGGTTAAAGTGTCATCTGTGTGTCTTTGTATGTGTGTGTGGGTAAACACCGTTTCATCTAAAAATGCCCCAATTTACACCTGCTCCACGTTAGCAACCAAATCTGTGAAAACGCCTGCGGAGGACTCGCCTCTTTATTTCCATTCATCATCCATCTATTTTTAAAACAGGTCTTATTTAGTGGTATGTAACACCTTCTCCCCGCCATCGATCCACACCACTAAAGCTCACAGTGCTGCTTCAGAGCGACACGACAGCAGCAGCACAGAGAGGGAGAGGGAGGGAGGCTCTGCTCTGGGCTGCTGTTGCCGAAGTGAAAGCGGTAAGTTTCTGTAGGAGACGCAGACAGAGTCATAAATCATATGTCTACTAATGGCAGTGCCAAATGAGCCCCCTCATCAGACAAGACAAGTGCCTTGCTTTGCGCGCTACTTCAGGCTCCACTATAACATCTGTGCGCTCTCAAGCAACCGCGCATCAGATGTGTGTTGCCCTTGTATTCATTAGGAATTGTCTACTGAGCCCTAACAGTTCAATTTAGTGTAATTTAGAGCGTATCTGAAAAGTTGGCTGTGACAAACAATCAAGAGCAGAGTATGCTTTATTCCCTGATAACAAAACAAACCTTTTCTTTTCATCATCTCGATAAATGTGCAAATTTTTGTTCCATTTAATTACTGCCATGCATGGTTTGCATGGGAGCTTTTGCACAATATTGACGTTTTAAAGCTGAACATCTCCCCCATAGTGTCTCAGAAGCATAAAAAAACAGTCAAATTAAATGACCTGAACCCAGTCAGAGCCAGGGTGAGGGCTTTCCAGTGCCAACATGAGGATAATCCAGCGGCTGATACTACACCCCCACCATAAATTAAAAGTCATAGTCTGCAGCACGCGAGACCATGACACAATTTGATGTCTAACCCCAGAAGGGGTCAGTGTCTCTTTTCGAGTGCCAAAACCATTGAACGTTGGGCCTTTGTTCCATTTGGCAAGCGTATAATGGAGTTTGAGAGGGGTATGCTGGTGCTGTATGGAGATAGGGACTGAATGGAGGAGAATGTAATTACTATACCTGTCTATGCAACAATGGCTAACCACCTTTGTCGCCCCTCACTCCACTTAAAGAGGCCGACAGCGAGTGCTGTAAGATTGTGGGATCACAAAAGCCGCCCTTGCCGCGCCTCCCAAATCAGTGTCTCGCACTTGCATTCAGACACCAAGAAAAGTCCTCTTTAAAAAGTAGATGTGTCTATCTCCACTGCAGATGTGTGTTTTATTATTTATTTAACTACTTGCATTAAAAAAACACACACACACAAATTTTAAGATGACACATGGCCGAGTAAAGGAAGCAGCATTATAGCGAGATATAAAAGTTGCAGCCATGCAAACATAAAAAATAACTGGGCAATAAAAATCCCAACTACTTAAACAGGGCAGGAGAAATATATTTAAAATAGTCAGGTTCTGGTCAAATCATAACCCGTTAACATGGGGTTTTATTTTCCCTCAGGCGGCTGCAGGGTCGTATATTTTCTATATCAGCTCTTTACTGAAGCTGTATACTGATGTTATACATATTTAAATTCACAGCTTTTCAATCTGCGAGCTCCAGATGTGTCGTTTTTGGAGATTTCAGGGAAGTAAACTTGCTAGAAAAGAAGCTGGAACATTAATTGGTTGCTATGGTGATGAGACACAGGTGTGCTTAATGAGGGCGGGGCTAGTTTAAAGTGGCAGCGTCCATCAAATCATCAGTTAGATTCAGAGATCTCAGTTGTATCTTTATTTTCAAACATTCCCATAAATTACTATTATAATAAGTATATAAATATCCATCAATGTCTCGTAAAGGGTTGTTGATAATTTATACACAAAGAAAAGTATTGTTCAGTTTTTGTTTTGTGTCAAACATAATGAGGATTGTGGTGTGCTGCTGTGATTAAAACATTCAAAAGAAAGTGCTCTCAAATTAAATATTAAGTAATGGCTGTGAAAAATATATAATTGTGAAAATGGAGAGAAATGAGATAGTACAAATATCAACTGAGACGTGGCGATTGTTCCCAAACAAAAGCATGAATATGGATGAAATAGCTGAAATCTCCTCCTGAGGGTCGACTACAATTACTTTTACAGTGAGGATTTGGATGATATTTTCAAAAAGAGTTAAATTTGTGAAGCCTTTAAAGATTTTCTTTTGAAACTTTGTGATCTCTGTGGTTTTGATGGGTGATTGACAAGATGTCAGCTGGTTTTAAGAAGTGAAGGATCGGGGTTTGGGGCTCAGCTTCACGCCCTGCAGGCCATTTACTCTGCACAGTCACACAGGTTACTTCCTCTGCAATAATAAAATTTTATCTCCAAACCGGCAGAGAAAGAGGCGTCATCGCTGGATCTAATTTTCTGCATTGTGACGTAGCGTGAGATACGATTATATTCCTCATTAAATCATAAAGTTGCATCATTTACTATCCCTCCTCTCATCAGGTGTCGCTCCCTCCCACGACCTGTTTGAAAAGCTGTCATCGCTCTTCTGGGTTAAACCCGGTGCCCACTGCACCCAATTACAGAGGAAATACGCTGTCAATGCTCAGTGATGTCACTCTGCGATTAATTAATGTGATAAAGAAAGAGAAGGGGGGAGGAAAAAGAATAATACGGGTGATGATGGTGACGATAACCACAGCGGCGAGTGATGTAAGATCATGAAAAGTTACAAAGGATGCTGTTTTTTATTCTGTGATCAAACCTGGTATTGGTTAAAAATAAGACCAAAGCGCTGGATCTCGGTCAGCACGGTGGTGGAGGCTGAGGGATCTGAGACGCTCGTCCTTCAAAGCTCACAGCTGCGAATCACAACTTGAAAGAGCAGCAGGAGCAGATGCTGTGGCTTGGCAGGTAAAAACCACTTGTCTTGTAAACTCCAGAGTGTTCGGGCTTCAAAGTGCAAGTGTTTACACGACTGTCAGTGACCACAGATTGTCAGAATGACGCCTGCTGGTCAGTGCACTTCCTTGTTGTGGTCCACTTATACATTTCAGCATCTTCTTCTCGTTCTAATTAATATATCCGAGGGGGACTTGTGTGCCATAATGAGATGTAGCGGCGGTTATATGGATCAAATACGTGACATTTCAATCAGCTCTTATCATTGCGCCTCACGCTGACTGCAGCCGTTCGCCATAAAATCTATTTTACTGCTGCTTTGACTCATTACAAGATTGATTTCCTAATGCACCAGGTGGACGTGCTTCCACGCAGGGCAGAGCAGTGATGAAGTACTTTTATCCTCGTGTACTTTATTTAAATACAGTTTTGACAAAGCTCATTAAGCTGAATTAGGGAGTCAGTCAGTCCAGAGCAGAGACTGTGTAGAAATGAAAGTAGGGCTCAAAAATGAGGAGTGTTAAAAAAAAAGTGCAATACTCCTGATGGCCACTGGGGGGCCCAAGAAAAACTCCAATTGACTTCAGTTCAATAATTCTCATTTTCAGGGGCGTGGTTGGTTTAATTGAGTGTCATCCCCATTGGATAGTGTCCTCAGGTTCAAGGGTTAGACCTGCCTCCTTGCTCCTCCCATCATATCCAAAAATGGTCACTTCTGGCTCCAACATGGCAACAGTAGTATACTGTTTATTTCGAGTGCAATAATACAAGAAACAATATTGCAATCAACAAAAGATTTGATGCATATCACAAAAAAACAAAACAATAATTCATACATTACTGCAAACACATGTTCAAAAGGGAGTGGGTGGAAGTATAAACTTGTTAGTCCCGCCCCTTTTCCTACATTAAAGTAAACGAATAATGAACTTTTCAGCATCCTGTTGTCTACATTGCTGCTGATTGAGTCTCATCCACAATGGATAGTGTCCTCAGCTTCAAGGGTTAGCTCCTTGCTCCTCCCATCATATCCAAATATGGTCACTTCTGGCTCCAACATGGCAACAGTAGTATACTGTTTATTTTGAGTGCAATAATACAGCAAACAATATTACTATAAACAAAAGATCTGATGCATATAACAAAAAACAAAACAATAAGTCCATATTTTACTGCATACATATACTTTTTGTATTCAAAAGTATTAGTCCCGCCCCTTTTCCTACATTAAAGTAAACAAATAATGAAATTTTGAGCATCCTGTTTTCTACATTGCTGCTGTTAATACATTAATATCTCTATCTGATTTTGATTATAATACACAATACACTCCAGTCAATAGTCTAGAGCCAGTCTTTCCTCCAAAATCCAAATTACCGACAGTGTTGTGATGGTTGTGAAGCTTCCTTTTAAAGCTAGCTCGAGTAGATATTTGGATTTTAACGATGGGTGCAACAGCAATAATTAAAGTAAAACAGATCATTATCAGCCAGATCTCCAGCGCTTTCAAGCATATTTCATCCTTGGTTCACCTCCACTGGGCTCACCAGGCTGGTGTTTGTAGCCAAAAACCCTCACTCAACACCCCTGCATGCTTCCAGCCCAGCACCAAATAACAAGAGGACAAGGTTGGCAAGTAGCTGGCAGCATGTGAAAGCGAGTAGGCCAGATATTTTTCTCAGGAAGTCAAAGCAGAGCTACAAGGATTTGTAATTGCCAAACGGAGAGCATCCTGAATCCAAATGTTGATCCAATTGTAGCCAAAATGTGCACTTAAGGAGCCATTGTGGTGTTTGAAGAGTCCTCATCAGATGGTCGAGTAGCTTCGCAGTCTTCAAGTTGTTTGTTTTTCTGTCTTTTTCTCTTAATAGGGCAGATGTGTTGTCAAATTGGTAACATGGTTTTCTACTTTCTGAGCTCTCAAGGTGAAAGCAGGATTGGAAACACATTAGCTGGAGAAACACATGGTCGCAGTGTCAGTGATGATAACATCCACAGATGTTTAAAGTCAGGAGATGGACTGTTTACCACCGTCTGCAGCCAGAGGACCCAAATAGAGAAAAGAAGCAGAAAAATTGATCCACGTCTTCATTTCATGCAGACGTGATGACTGTTATTTACCGGTCCTCCTCCGCGTACACAGGGGCTCGGACAAAGATACATTTACAGCTCACTTGTTAATTACATGTCTTCACTAACACTGTGATCATCTGCTGCTGGGTTACTAAAGGTCAGCAACGACACCAGAGAGAAAATCAAGGATGTCCTCTTCGTCAATTATCTCCCAAAGTCCTGGAAATTGCTAAATATATAAACATCATCTTATTTTATTTTGAAAATCCATGTATTTTATTTAAATTTCTACTTATTGATGTAACAAACTTTATATCATAACTATTATAATTTTATTATTATTTTTTATGTAGATTTTTATAATTATGTTAAAGTTGTACATTTATTTAAATGTTATGTTGTTTTATTCAATTAATTAATTTAATTGAGAGAATTGATCTGTAATTAATTGATCTAATTAATCTTTTTTTTAATCTCATCAAAAGATTGCTGAGAAAAGCAGAAAACTTGAGGTATTTTCATTTAAATTAATGAAATTATTGTGGCAGATCAAAAAATTGATACATCATAAAACTTTTACCTATTTTCATTTCTTTATCTTTTATTACTGCTCCTTTTTATTGCTATTTTTAACACTTTAAGGTGCTATATGAATAAAGTTTTATTGATTAATTGTTCGTAACAAAACAAATATATTGCACATAGTCACCCTTTTAATTTTTAATATATTTTCCACAGACAAAATGCTCAAATATTTGCATTTTTTAAGGATAAAAGAGAAGCTAAAGCCATTAAATGTTAAATATTGTCCTGAATAATAAATGCAGAACAGAACTGAGGCTTGATATCAACATTAAGTATGAGGGAAAATAACATTTCAGACTTAAATGTGCAACAAAATGACCAAAGTTTCACTCACCCTCTCGCAGCCATCTGTATTCAGCCGTGGTGCATCCAGCAGCCGGGGATTCACTGTCTTGCTCAAGGACACTTCAGCACGGTGGACGCTTCCCGAACAACAGCTTCAGTCTCTGTCTTGAGAGACAGAGAGAGTGTGTTTACCCACCGGGGCCACAGTGCCACTCCACACTCTTTTGCCTTTCTTGCAACTTGAAAAGTGTCAAGCCAGAACAGATTTCTTTTTCATACTCTGGCCTTCCTCACTTTTAGGTGACAGCTGCTGAGTTGGCACATGTGTATCATGCTCTTAAGCACAATCTTAGCCACGACAGCAGCGCTGACGGTGCACAGACAGACACAGAGGACACTCGGTGGATCTTTGTGACTCTTTGTGATTGGCAAAAAGATATCAAGTGGAAGGACCAAAGCAAAAGCAATTTTCAGGAGCTGAGGGGGAATATATTGAGGTCAAGTGAACTTCATTTTTCCCCCCACATTCGCTTTACATGAAGTCTGGTCTCTAACACATTCATTATGTCTCAACAGTGGCCCCATAACAGCTGGTGGCATTGTCCTGAATACTGATTTCCTCTCATGACACATTCATGCAGTAGTTATGTTACATGCTGACAGGGATGGGGTCGTCCCAGCAGGGAGGGATGTCAAAATAAAAGCCCAATCTACCCTGTTTAAGTGAAATACACATTAAAAAAAAGTTGGGTTGTTTGGATTCAGACCTGGGTGAATATGGGACTAACTCCATGCTGGGTTAATTTAAACCAACCAGATGGGCTGTTTTTACCCAACGATTCATTGTTTATATGCAACATTTTGTAATTTTTACTCAGCATACTGGATTGTACCCAATATTTTGTGGTTTTTACCCAACATCATCCAGTATTTTTTAGTTTTTACCCAACAATTTCTGGCTTTTATTCAGTGTTTTATCATTTTAACTCAGCATTTTTGTTGTTTTTCATCAACATTTAGTAATTTTTCTCAGCATTTTTTAGTTTTTATCCAACATTTTGACTTTTACCCAACAGTTTGTCATTTTTACAAAGTATTTTTTTGTTTTTACTATTGCTGTCAAATGATTAAAATTTTTTAATCACAGGGTTGGTGTGGATTAATTTCGATTAATCGCAATTAAATATCATTACTTTTTAAACTATATTAATCGTGTTTCATTTTGCATGTGTCACGGCAACTGCACTTGGACAAACTGCCTGAAATGTGTTGCTAAAGAGTCATTCTGTGCTGCAGATGGATTAACTGCATTAAAATTATTAATCAGATTAATCATGATGATGGATTAATCGAAGTTAATGCATTAACTTTGACAGCCCTAGTTTTTACCTAACATTTTGTAGTTTTTACTCAACATTTTCCAGTGTTTTGTTGTTTTTTTTAAAACAATGCAGGGTAAAAACAACACACCTTGTAGCTATAATCATGTATTCATCCAGTTCTGATTAAAACAACCCAGCATTTTCAGGGTGTATAAAGCAGCAAAGAAGATTGTTTCCTCATCAGTAGAAACCAAAATAAAATCACAGCGTGAAACAAATTCAAAAACCTAATAATTACTCTCATCCTGAGCTTCCTTTCAGGAGTGTTCAACTATCTGAAGAGTCCTCGACGCTCCCCCATCACACCACAGCCAAACACACTCAGACACAGTGTGACACAGGGAGAGCAAAAGGTAAAAATGTGCTTGGATGCATGATTTTACGGGCCTCGCTTTAATGTCTGTCTGCAATTCGGCAAAAAGGCATCTCACTCTCTGGGTTTATTGACCGGGTCCTTTCTGCCTCGGCTGCAGTGACCATCAGATCAGCCATCCTTTGCTTCACAGTTTATGAACTTCAAAGCCACGCGGCCAGAAGTGAGCAGATGATGGAGTGTGGGGACGGTAAAGAGAGATGGCAAACAGAGCGACCGAGGCTCTGGTAGCTGTTTAATCCCAAATGAGGGGGATGACAAGGCACCCTGTATGTATGTATGTATGGGTGGGTAGTAAATAAATCAGAGCAGCAGTGTACTGAGGCACAAGGCTCCGTGATGCTTTGTGAGTAATAAGTAGGCGTTTCTGATCAATACGTATATTTACAGGGAAGCCAGCGAATGGGAGAGTTTGTTTGTGTCTTGGAGTACTTTGGCTGGAAAGTTGTGAGTATGTTGGATATTTATAAGTGAGGACTCGAAGCAGCAGAGGAGGCGAGTGGTATTTTTCAGTACGTCAAAAAAGAAATAGAAGAAGAAGAAGAATCACTTCCTTTTGGTCTGAAAATAGGATGAAATAACACACTTTGGAGATATTTCCAAACTGGAAAAATGTCTTGTCCACGGACTTTTTACCCCTAAATGAACAGGTTGATATTTTGGGAAAGAGGGTTTTTACACGCTCGAGTCAGTTTGATGTTGGAGGCGACCATATTTGGTGATGAAAGGAGGAGTGAGAAGGCGGGTCTTGAACTCGATGTCGCTGCCCAATGTGTAAAAGACTGGAGGTTACCAGTAAATCACTGGAGACCAGACCGTCAATCAAGTGTTTTGTAGCCAGCATCTAGTGGCCGTCGGTGGTATTGCACTCTTGAGACCCAGTGGCCATGTCCAACTTTTATATAAAGTCCATGACAAAGATTTACTCATGCTTCCAGTCCTTTTACGCTCAGTTAAGCTCACTTCCTGTTGGCTGGAGTTTCACATTTAAGTAGCATCAGTCTTCTCATCTCACGCTAGTAAGAAACTTAATAACCTTCTTCCCCTGAAGTCAGTTACTGAATAAATAAAACACCTTCCTCCTCTATCATTTGTCTTTGTTTATTTGTCCACGTCCAACCAGGCCGACGACTTAATGTCTCCTACAGTTTGTTATTTTCGACCTCATGGTCTCCGGTAATGACTTCCCTAAATTTCCAACTTGATTTATTATTTCCAAAGATGAAATTCTCTGTCTGAACGACAACAAAGCAAAACAAAACCTTTAAACCTGTCCTCTTCACTTTCTTACAATTGGAGAAATGCGTTTTCATAAAACATGATGCATGGGAGATAGTGAAAATCCCACCGCCCCTCAGGCTTCTTCGATAATAAAACTGTGGAGCTCAGGGGGACCGGAGGAAGGTTTTACTAATATAACTAATAAACACTTTTGATATTCAGAGTTAGGCACTTGGTCACCAAAGATCTGAATGTGTAATTTTTCTCCTTTTATTTTAAGCCTGAATAAATTTACTTTGTCTTAAGATCTTGATTGCTAATTTCAGCCAGACAATTGGAGCCGGGCCCTGTTGCACACGTCTGTACGACGCCTGTAACACTTTGTGTCTGCGTGATGAATTTAATGAGTCGGGCCTTTGTGGAGACAGATGACCTTCTGAAATGACATTGCCAGATAAAACCAGAAATCAAAAATAACAGCAAATGTCGTCTCCGAGGTCCAGCAGCCTGATGATAGGTTTGATCTGCGACTCTGTGATTTTGACTGGGCTTGATCTCAGGTGATATTTCCCACACATCCACTTTATGCACGCGCACACACATAGATACACCTGATGACACATGCACAAAAGAAGAGACACAAACAACCACCCAAGCACCCAGATTGAAAAAAAAAAAGGCTGCAGAGGAGTTTCTATCGTCAGCAGTTCACTCCTTGCTCTAAAAAAGCAGAAAATTTACATCAGGCATGAAATGAAGTGATGCAAAAGGAGCAAAAGGTCCTCTCACATCCCTCTTCACAATGCTCGTGTTTGCAGTGCTCATCAACATTATGATCCAATCTGCATAGCCATATTGCACTTTGATACACTGACTGACTGCATGTGCCATTATGTTTACCATTAGAGGGTTTTAAGGGGCTAACAGCTTTTGTCGCTGCATGTTTCCACACCAGTCATGCGCAGAAAAACCCAAACTATGAACCGTTTACTAAACATTTCTCCTCATCAGCAGCTGCCTGGGTTTCAATTTTTTCTTTATGGATTATCAGCTGGTGAAGATACTGATATGGACGCTTGTGCAAGAAACTTATGGCGCATTTACACTGGTACCTACTCGCTTCGCTTCACCCCGGATCGCTCGGGATCGGCCCCCTTGGTTGCATTTACATTGCCGAGGATAGTCCCTCCTCTGTGTAGCTGGCCGTCATTCGTGACGTCATCTTTAATGTGATTCTTTCATTTCTGACCACGCCGTCCAGCTCCTGCTTAATTTTCTCATCGGTGTCTAATGACAGAAAGGTTTGCACCTCGTCCTGAGTCCATGGGGCAGGATTTCTAACAGATGCCATTTCTCTTCTTGTTGTTATTTCAAACACGTCTGCACGGTTTGCCGAAGATTTAAAAATGCCCGCGTGTTCGCAGGGACAGATTACGTGCCGCACAGTGATGACACAATGACGTAGTGACGATTCCGACCAATAAGATTTTAGTACCTGCTCCGACCTGACCGGGTACTTTTTTTTTTTAACCGCAGGAGGAGGTACGAAAAGTTGTACCAGGTACCAAGTTCCAGGTACTTTTTTGCCAGTGTAAATGCACAAAAACCGAAGCGAAGTGAAGCGAGTAGGTACCAGTGTAAATGCGCCAATAGACTGTATGTAAGAGATGGATGTAGTCCCTGTGAGGGCACCTTATGGATTCGGCCAGAAGTGACCATATTTGGATATGAAAAGAGGAGCAAGGAGGCGGGTCTGACACTTGAACCTAAGGGTACTGCCCAATGTGTATGACCTGAGTTCACTAGTGAATAAGCCTCCAAACCACCTGCAAATCACTGGAGACCAAACCTGTCAATCAAACTAACCACACCCCTAAATCTTCCTCTTTTTCTCTTCCTCTTCTATTGATTTAAGAGCTGTTTCGACCTGCTTCAGATAAGCTGATTAGTTACAGCTTTCTGGCACATCTATGCCTTCTTTCTGGTCAGATTTCCTCTTCAGACCCTGCTCATCCTCTGACTTCATGAAAAAGAAAAATCAACTAAGCGGTTAGCTGGGTAAAACCAGTAAACTGCATGGAACAACAGCCTGTCAGACTCCCGGATCTGCAGGGCATTTGACGGGTTAGCTTTCTACCCACGCATGCTCCAAGTTCCTCCACTTCCCGAGGACAACAACACACAACAACACAACACGGCAGCATAACCACAGACCTGTTGTTCTTCTTCTCAGGCGATGATTTCAACCTGGTCGGACCCGCTCTCCTCACCCACTCTTCTCTGAGAGAGCACAAGTGGCCGATCAAACTCAGCATAACTCTCCGAGAAACTGTTTTGCCTTTCAAAGGTTTCAGTCCGCCCACGCCATCCACTCACAAATTACATTTGATTTGCCCATTTCACATCTGGCCTTGCAATATCGGACTCACAATTGAATTGTTCGGGCTTGGCAGATTGTCCAATGGCAAGGAGTGTTTCATTGTGTTAACAATCTAAGACATCAAGGCTCTCCACTACTCTTCTACTTTCTTTATCATTTTAATCTTAGCTATAACCTGTCCTTCAAGGTCTGTCCCTTACATTATACATGTCCCCCTGCTGCTGGTCTGCAGGGACTCTTCAATCAAGTGGCTACAAACAGGAAGGACTTAAAAAGGGGGGGAAGCCTCAAAGGGAGAGTCATGTGACTTTCAGTCCTCATTATTGATGTTTAATGTCATTTTGTGTGTGTTACTTTAAAGCTTCAAGAGTAGCATACCCGCATATGATTGTTCATTTATGATGCATGGTCATAAATGGATCACCTGTTGGTTATTTGGAGCAGGAAGTGACTATATTTGGATATGAAGGGAGGAGCGAGGAGGCGGGTCCGACCCCTGAAGCTGAGGTCACTTCCCAATGTGTACGAGACTGGAGGTCACTGGTAAATCACTGGAGAAGGAAGGAGATGAAAATATAAATCCACTCCCACTTTTGGCAGGTTAGCAACTAAAAAAGCAGGATGCTGTTTAACAAGGTTTTACATTCTCACAGTACAAGAAGAACGGACTCTCCTGACCCCTCATGTGACCCTTTACCTGCAGGTCAGGGGTGTTTTGTGAGAGCCACACTGAAATGCTATTTTGTCTTTGATTATCAAGAAGCAGCATTTTTTCCCTCCCTGCGCCGCCCCACCATTTCTTTCTGTTTATAACCTTGTTTCTGCTGCTGTAAATAAATCCAATTTTCGAGACCTTGAAGTGACTTAGTGTGTCTGTGAACTTGGGAAGCCAAAGATGAAAAGTTTGTCTTTGATGCCTCTTGTTAGATGTCCTTCCCTTTACAACGGCCTATATTTAGGCACTGTAATTGCTACACTTGTGGCATTATGCAGCGGAGGATTAAACACCGAGGGTCACACATGAAGCCGTGATGGAGTGACGGTAACTGCGCCATCTGAACCTGAGCTACATTTACATTGTTGAGTGTCTCACAGTCAGGGTCACCCTAAGTGTGTGGACCAACTTTATAAAACATACATCTCCCCTATGGACTTGATCACTCACCTCCTGTGTCTGATTCACCCCTCGGGGAGCAATCACTCTCCTGTACCTTCACTACCGTTTCCAGACAGTTGTTTTCTGCTGCCTGTCAACGTCAGCGCTGCACTTCTCCTGCTTGTCGCTTATTTCTGATTTGTCTGGTTGCTTTGATTTGACAGTAGGTTTTTCTACCTTCATCTGCTCTCAGCTGAAGTCGTCCACCACCCACAACCGTTCATCATGCAAAATAATGAGTTCCCATTTCAGCTTGATTTTACCGGCCATGCTGAAAATGTCTGTCTCTGTAGTGAATATCTATTTCTTTTTTTTTCTTTCTGCTTTTTTTTTTTTAAACTGGCTTTTTTGGAAGATTTTGGTTTCTGTGAGAAAAGTTTGGGGAAGTCAGTTTTGTTTAAACTTCTCAAAAATGGCCTCTCTGTGTAGAGTTTTTGCATCTTTTAACTCATTGCCTTGGGGGTTTATAGTTCATTTCCCTCTCTCGTTAAACCAGATGCTTGAATAACCAACAGTTTAATTAACAAAACTCTGATTAGCATGTTTGCATTAATTACTATCACATTAATTTAATCGCCACATGTAGTAGTAGTATAATAGATTTTTGTTGTTGGTTTTGTTGAGTAAAAACCTTTTACAATTAATGCAAATGTTTTCTCATTACTCATTTTTTTCATTTTTAATCAAAATTTGATTAACATATTTGTATATAACTAATTCATATTATTACTACATCTGTTGTTGTTTGCTCTGCTGCCCCCAAGTGGCCAAAAAATGTAACACCACTTCAAAGAGTTTAATCGCTACAATAATAGTAGTATAATAGATTTTTGTTGTTGATTTTGTTGAGTAAAAACCTTTAAAATGAATACAAATGTATTTTTAATTAGTTATTTTTTTCTATTTTCACTCAGAATTTCATTAACATATTCATATATCATAATTAACTCACATTATGACTACAGCTGTTCTTGTTTGCTCTACTGCCCCCATGTGGCCAAAAACAGTAACGCCACTTCAAAGAGTTTAATCGCGACGATAATAGATTTTTGTTGTTGGTGTTTTGAGTAAAAACCTTTTAAGCTAATGCTAATTTTCATTTTTATTCAGAATTTCATTGACATATTTATAGATAATAATTAATTCACATCAGCTGATCTTGTTTGCTCTGCTGCCCCCAAGTGGTCAAAAAATGTAACGCCACTTCAAAGAGTTTAATCGCTACAATAATAATAATAATAATAATAGATTTTTGTTGTCGGTTTTGTTGGGTAAAAACCTTTTTAAATTAATGTTAATGTTTTTTAATTAGCCTTTTTTTCCATTTAATCAGAATTTAATTAACACATTAATAAAAACACTGCAACAGGTGCTAGCAAACACATAGTAATTTGCATGTCACATATGATTTTACAGCCATAATTAAAATGTTTCGCATGACAGTACAATAATATTTTGTACTTAGTTTTAAGACTTTTTACTATGTGGATGGTCCAGAATATGGACAATTCCTTTTGTGTCGAGGTGTAAAAGTAACTCACTGAAAGCAACATCAAAACATCACGGGTCACATGATGTCTCCGACCTTGTGCCCTATATGTACTGTACTCTCATTCTTGCGTCATCAAGGCTGCAGATCAATCACTGACTGTGTTGATTTTCCACATCCTCTCCTTCATCCATCTCCCGTGTGCTCCTCAGCAAAGCAGAAATGCTTAAAAACAACAATACTGCTGCCTCGCCGAGCCCCAAAGAGGACTGACATCAGAGCGTTGCAGGTAGCTGACAGCTCCCTAATGATTTCTTTTGGCTCTTCTATCCTCCACCGTCTGCTAGCAAGTAATTACGGCCCCCGACTCAGCACGGATCACTCTGTCTTTTTTTTTCACTGGGAACACACTCCTCTGTTTGTGTGTGAGCAGTGTCAGAATCACACTTTAGATTAATCTCAGCTGTGTGTATGTTTGCACATTTAATGGCGAGTTGGACAGGGATGAAAATATACACTGGCCAAAGAAAAACACAGAGAGAGGAGGTGTTTTTTATTATTTTGCAGCATTAAAAGAGGTTTCTTGACATCAGCATTTCCCTCGATCACATGATTCAGATTCTCTATTGTGCTGACACATGAAATACACACAGTTTGACCACCACACACAAACACACACACAGTTGTACTACCCCGTGACATTGTGTATACACCTCTATTAAAAGTCCTTGAGTCCTGACCTGTGAGATAAGCAGACATCCTGTGTAATCTGCAGCTCTGTTGGGTGTACAAAACAATACTTTACTTTCTGCTCGAGGGGAGTCGAGTGCATATTGATGCACCCGCAGCTTTAATTAAACCTGTGCGGCACCTGTTGAGTCAATATTAAATGCAGAGATGCGATAGAGAGAAAACCTCAACAATATATTAATATTTAGAAAGTAAAATGGAAGGTTTCCATGACAGCGGGGTGGTGTTGGAGTAACGGGGGTGGTGGTTTTTAATCTCGTAATGATCACCAACTCATAACTCAACTTTCGAACCAAATGTAGGGCTTAATTTTAATACAATTTTAAGAAGAAAATGTGAATTAATACATGTTTTTTTTTCCATTCAAGTCAATGTCAAGTCAAGTCAGACTTATTTACATAGCACAATATAACAAATTTGCCTTTGCATACCCTTTGGCCTCAGAGCCTTAAATCGAATATGGAAAAACTTCCCACTAAGAGAAACTTTAACTGGAAAACAAGAAAAAGAAACTTTTGGATTTCTCCTCCAGAAATGCAGTAGATGTTGTGTGGACAGCAACAAGGTAGCTTGAAGGTAAAACACAGACGAATGTATGTGAGGAGTCAGATCGAGCTGGATTATCGAGCAACGCAAGGATCACGACCTCGTCTTCACTGAAGACAAAAGACGAGGCTGAGTCTCTGTTCATGCACTCGACAAATGACAAACACAAGGCGAGAGAGGTTTTCATAAGAGTAATCTTGTTGCCACGACAACATAGACAATATGGTAAGTTAATAGATTAAATGAGACTGTACGGATAAAGGCGACAAGTACAAGGTCTGAATCAAAGACTGTGAAATTAACTGAAAGTCCACACAAATAGAGGAATTTAAAGTTTGGATTTAACGCCGTTTAAAAGGAAATATTTGGAGCTGCTTGTATTCAGACAAACAAAAGACACAGAGGACACTACCACTGATGATGTGATTGAAAAAGAGCCAGTCAAACCTCAAACTATGGATGGAAATGTGGCGTTTATGTAGGCTTCATGTGTTCTTTTGTTTAAGTGCCACCATTTTCTCATTGATCCACACAGATCTGATGTTTTTTTTCCTTCAGAGGAGCAGGCGGATGGAAATACTCTTTAATGTGGCAGAAAGTAATGCACAAAAACACATTAAAAACACTTTAGTCTACTCACCTTCACGACTTAAACAACAGGACTTCCCTCCATGTGGCATTTGGAGGCGGATATAGAGGCCAAAGGTTAAAATCTCCTCTCAGACCACCAGGCTGCTTGTAAGCTCCCCAGTGATCTAAACAAAGATGTGACATTTGCATCACAATGGGGAGTTCAGTACAGTAATGTATCGTTTTAAGTATAACAGATCTTGGATTCATTAAAAAATGCATTTATCCATTTTACAAAAAAGACTTACAGTACCTTCACAACTTTATCTGAATTTTATTTACTTGACAAAACTGCTAAAATCAAGGTTATTACTGTTAATATACTCCTAGAATTTGACACATTTATAGATGTGTTCGTTAATTATCAGTTTTACTTTTGTTATCTATGTAAATATCTGTAATTAAAGATTAACTCCTTACCCAGGGCTTCCTAGCATAGTGCCGGCGACACGTCTGCACACATGGATTACCGTAATTACGTCAGAGTTTGCGCAAGCGGAAAAATTCCAATCGTTTCTGAGAGCTGAGACGTTGCACTTTACAGAGAATATGATGTTATTACGGTAATTTCACCAGCGCCTCTCCCGGAAACCGGAAAAGCAGCCGCTGTACGTGTTGTAAGAGTGTAATAATGAAGCAAGAATAGCAGAAAAACACAAAAACGAAATCAAAAACACTGCAATTGCACGTGAATGTTAGATTTTGCAGGTTACATTTGAATTTGAAATCAAGGCTCAAGTGGTAAAGGGTTAAGAAACAACGAAATACACAAAAAGTGAGCTACAAACTGCATTTTAATTGTGGGAAATGACTCATTTTTTACATCCAAGCTGCTGGAAAACCATATTTTAAAGGTTTTCTCTTACAGTGAACATAGTTGAATGTGCAAAAGAAAACACTGCAAAAGAAATGTGCCTTTACTGAGAATATTTTGTCTTTTTATCTCTTTTAAATTTCCCCTTTTACCAGTTTAATAAATCACAAAATGAAATGCCAGTCAGTTGCATGCAGCCAGGTGTAGAAGAGGATTTCTGGCATTTCAGCACTCGTCCATCATCTGTCAGTCAGATTCAGAGCTGATGTTTCTCTGCTCTCTGCCCCGACCAAAAGAAAATGTGTCTTTTGGAGAATCCGCTGCTGTTCTCCAGCTGCTAAAAACAAACACACCTTTTCCCTGTGCAACCCTTGTTGCTTCATTTCTGGCCCTGCTGCTCCCTGGAACCGCCCTCACGCCGCCCTGTCACTCAAAGTCCGACGGCTTCATCTATGTCCTCACAATCCTGTTACTCTCTCAGTGTGGCTCCTTCTCTATCCCCTCTTTCAGCTGCTGTTTTGCTGAGCCTGGCCAAC